>SNQJ01S0026926.1:58231-88944 GCA_010110895.2 Picea sitchensis
TGCAAAACAGATTAAGCATATAATAATGAGAAAGGACATTGTATACCTTGGAATGACCAGATGTAGTGATATTATGAGTCTAAACACTAGTGATGAAGGGTATAATAATGGTAAAAAGTATGGGCAAAAAAGGTGCAATATGTCGTCCTAACAAGGAGTATATTACAATCTTGAACAGGGCCATGGTGCTTACCAGAACACTGGATGGGCTACGATTCCCCAACCAAAATATTTCCATGGAGATTGGGGCCAAATGCCACAACCCCATCTCCCTTTTCTAGTCATGCTCAATCTACCAAACTTGTCTAAGTTAATGAATGATCCTCTGTGTCATTATCCAACATGGCCCCTCGTTCCCACCAAAATTCCTTCAGATATTCCAAAATTCAAAGGTAAGAATGGTGAAGATCCTAGTGATCACGTTACTACTTTTCACCTATGGTGCTCTTTGAATTCCCTTAATGAAGATTCCATTCAGTTAATATTTTTTTCAACGCACCCTTATGAGGGTCGCCATGAAGTGGTATATCAAGCTAACTAGGGGATCATAACAAATATTTAGTCAGATGGTCTTAGTCTTCCTCAACCCCTTCCAATTGTTGGTTCATTATGATGTTGGCTTAGAAATTCTATCGACATTATGCCAGGACAAAGCCACTGATATCTCATATCACATCCAGGAGTGGTGTCGAAGGAAGAGGTTGATCAAGACCACCATACCCCCAGAATTCTTGCTAGAGTAGTTCCTTAAATCTCTAGAGCCTTATATTTCGAAGGATTTTTCTACATATGGGGTTACATCTGAGGAAGAAGCGGTCTCCAAATCCCAATAGCTAGATCTTATATATGCCCAGTCTATGATGTTATACGATATTCTTCTTGACGCACAGGGGTCAAACTAAGACCCTAGAAAAAATCTCGGGCCTCATGTTGATGGCATTGTGAGCTCCGTCAATGTGAAATTCGCAGACTCGGTGATAAGACATTTGAAAGAGTTGTCTCTAAACCAGTCTGTAGGAGGGTCAACATCGTTAGTTTCTTCCAATCCCACTCAATCAACGGATGTACATTTTGTGAAATCATCAACCATCCTGAATGGTAACCAAAAACCATGCGGGAATAATAAGAAAGGACTTAATAATAATTGTAATGGTGGGAAGAAAAATAATAAACCCAATGATAATGGTAATAATGAGAATATGAATAATAATGATGGTGAGGGAAAAAAACAAAGGCAGAAGGTGAAGTTTCCCTGTAATCTTTGTATAGACGATCACCTTACCCATTTATGCCCCAAACTTGTGGAAGTTGTGAGGCTTTTATCTCTACCGCCTGTCGTGCTGACTAATACTTTTCAACATAACCATCACATGGCCTCGAGCTCCTCGAATGTAAAAAATGTGGTGAGTGGGAGTCAAAACCCACAGACACAAGATGGTGACCATTTATGCATCAATATGGTTAAATTGGAGGTAAACGTAGCCACTCTTTCTCACGATTACAGTTCTCCACAGACTGTTTCTGGTATAGAGTCTCCCCATCCTCCAGAGATGCCCTTACAGATATGGAAACCAGAGACACCACCTCGTATTCTGAAATGAGTACTTAAGAACTCTACCCACAATCCTAATGCTATAGCTGCCCATAATTACTCTATTGATGAGGACCTGGGTCAAACCCCTTATGCAATGTCAGCTCTGGAGGTACTCCAGACGTGTCCTTCAGAGAGGAATGCCTTGATATATACACTAGGAGCTCTAGATCCTTGTGGCTCGAAAGTTATCAAGTTTGACATCACAGATGTGAAGCCTCGCATGCCTTACAATGTGGCATTCCAAATCCACGTGGGTTAGTCAAAGTATACCATCAAGCGTATTGTTGTCGATGAAGGCGTTGCAACATGTGTGATGTCCTTGGTCTATTGGAAATCCCTCGGCTCTCGGAGCCTTTCTCAGTCCCCGACCATGTTGATTGATTTTTACAGTCATTCCTTCCGCCCTCACAGTATTCTTCCTTCCTAATTTCCGGTCCAGTTAGGTGGAAAGATGGTAGAGGTGGATGTCGAGGTAGTTGATGCGCCCCTCGACTATAAATTGTTACTAGTACGCAATTGGACTTACGCTATGACTGCAATGATATCATCTGTATTATGTACTCTTTTATTTCCTCACGATGTGAAGATCGTGACGGTCGATCAATTGTCCTTTGTGTATGCTATTCACAGTGCATCTGTTGGAGCGTTGATCCTTGTGATCGACAATTCTCAGCTGACAACTGAGAATATCAGTGTCAGAATGTATTCATCGCTTATGGGTACCTTCTAATTCATGGAACTTGTTGGTACAGGGGAAGACCCAGGGTTCAACGCTTCAACAACGCACCAACAAAACCTTAACGTCAACCCTTTTGGTAAGACCGGCGAAGAAGGAGAAGTCCCACCCAAGGTAGAAGCAGAGGATTATAGGAATCAGGTGTCTGTAACCAATATGGGACACATATCTGTGATAATAACACTTCGCAGAGTATTCTAGCAACACTTACAAGGGTACATGCATTAGTTCATTAGCTTTATTAACATCGCAGAACATACCCAAAGATAGATCGGCACAGTAACAATAAAGATTAAGCACTTCAATCATTTATCACATAGCACTGAGTTATATCTAAAATTCATTCATCCTTAACAAAAACAAAGCACTAAGCCTCAACAAATCTATCTAACATACATAATAAGAAAAACACTGAGCATATTCATAACATAACCAATAAAGCACAAAGCAAACAAAAGACATAAGATATACGTGGTTCACCCCAGTGTGGGGCTACATCCACCAACTGCTTCGTCTTTTATATTATTCTTCAATCTCTTCCATTCATCCGCTCTTATTCACTAATCCACAGAGCCGAGATTCGCATAGGACAAGAGATCTGCACATTGAGCACCAGATCCTCCTTCCCAAAATTAGGTCGAGGCACCGAGTCAACTTCTCTATCAAGCATAGATCCTTACATAAACATTATGTTGCACAAAGAAATTCAGAGCTACTTGCACTTAGCCACTTCCCACTATTCCCTACTCTTCTATAATACATTCTTACTTATACTTTTACAAACCCTTACAATAAGGCCTAATCATGGGTAAACCCCATGGGCCAACATCCCATAACCCATTACAAAAACCCTAAATAACCCCTTGTTGGGTCCACATAGCCCGCAAAATAAGTGAGATATGCGATCTCAGCTCCGCGTGGGTGCTCCATATTCAACCATCCCGTCGAAGTCCAAAAGTGGTCCAAACCTAACCAAGGTTTCCTCAAAACTTGTTCGAGGGCCAAAAGGCCCCCAACACTCACCTATGACTCATCCTATGTCACTCAGGTCTGGACAATGCCACTTTGAAGGCCTTGATCTTCGCTTGAGCTGCCTCGACTTGATGCTTTTCCTGAGCCTCCTACTCAGCGATCTCTTGGATCATTTTCTCTGTAATTGGTCCTTCCAGACAATGTTCTGTTGTTGCAACCACTTGGTCCAATTGTGAGCCTTGTCCTTCAATTTTTTCAAACACCTTACAAGCTTCATCCTCCATAGGTTGTAGTTTCTGCGCTACTTCCATTACTCTGCCCTAGATGGCAGTAATCTGTTGTTGTACCACGCGATGCTCCTGGGACCTCTTCATTCTTTCAACTGCGGTGAGAAGCTTCATCTGTGTCGGCATGGAGAAAGCTTGTTGTTGCACCTCCTATAACTGTGCTTCCAATTTCCTTAGCTCTGGATCTTCTACGAGGAATTCATATGTCTACACACTTCTATTTCTCAGTTGTTTTCACTCTGAGGCGAGGGCCCTGATTGTTCCTACTACGTTCTTGGCGGCTTCCTCCCTCTGGTCACACACTTCCGAGGGGGTACTTGGTACTACTTGGGTATCCAACTCCATTATACCCGCTTGAATATGTTGGATGGTCTCAGCGAGCTTCACCACTTGAACCTTCACCGATTCATGTTCCTCCTGTGCCAGGCCTGACACAGAGTGATATACTTTCTTCACTTCTTCTTTGACCGTAGCCCGTTCTGTGAGAAACTGCTCATTTTCTCTCTGTAGCTTTGCTTTTCTCTCCTGGAACATCGCTCGAAACTCTTTTTTCTCATTTTCATAGGCATCTACACAGTACCGCGCTACTCGTAATTGTTCTAATAATTCCTCTTTATCTTGTTTCAAGGCTTCTGTAGCCTTCTCCTTCTCTTCTTGGACTTTCTGAAGTCGAGCCTCTGTCACATCTGCAGGTCTTCTCAATTGGGTTGGTTCATCCCCCAATTTTGTAATCTGTGATGAGGTAGGTGCAATAGGTACTACATGGATCAAGTGAATATCTTGTTGTATTTCCTTCAGTTCCTTCTCGACCCTTCCATACAACTCATCCTGCTTCGCTCCATATATACAAGATTTCCTCGGAAGCATCCTTCATGGCTCTATGGACCAAGTTGATGTCATATTCCATGAGAATGGCCTCTAAATGGGGATTACTAGCACGCGTCTTCTTTCGTGTTAAAGGTTTTTGCGGAGAAACCTTCCTCTTCTGCGGTGTTACTGTTTCAGCAGGGGGATCTTTCAGCGGTGTAGCTTCACCTTCTCCTTGATTTTCTCCTTCATCCCCTCCTCCTTTTCCATTTTATTCATCTTCTCCTCCTAGTGATCCAGATCCATTTTCTTTAGAGGCATTGTCCTCCTCATTAGTCTCGATATTCTAGACTTATTCCTTTTTCTTCTTCTTCTTTGTCCCACTGGACTATTCGACATGCTCGACCCAGGTGACTAGGGTGCTTCCTATGATGTCAGTGTCAGATAATTCTGCAACAGAAATAGGTACAAGGAACTCCTCTGGCCATTCCTTCATGATCTGCTCCATGTCTTCATCTATCATCTTGTAATATGACTGTAAGTCTTCCTTTCTCTCATCTCTACGCACACTGATATAGATAAAATGAATATATGTGCAGAACTTGGTTATCGGTATGAACTGGTGCAAGGTGAATGGTGTCATGCGAAGGAATGACTCAATGGAAACCTTCAATTACTGATAATATGCATGGAACACAACGCTGGACTGCCACTTCTTTGACATGTTGTTGGTGTACCACAAGGTAGAAAACCTAGCAGCCAACGAATTCTATGGTTCAATCTCTAGAAAGGTGGCTCCTTCAAGAATTCTCCAAGTGAAAAATGCATTCAACACAGTCAGCCATCTAAAGTGGAATTTGTATCCCAGATACTGAGCTTCGTTATAGTCTTTCTCAAGTTCATTGATGAGGTAAATCACCCAATTCATTTGCATTCCCTCCACACATTTTCCTATGAGGTCCACCACGAACTCAGTGAGCTGTGTGGGGCATTTATTTCTTATGAGCTTGCCAGCTATGAGTTGTCAAGTGAGGCGCACTGGGTCATCCATGATAGAGGCTACCTTGTAGCCTCACTTTCCCTTTTCTACTTTTTCGTAAGCCTCCTTGATGCATTGTGCCAGGGAGCGGTCGAGGCATTACCTGGGTAAAACTGCTCAAGGTCAGGTCCCTTCATGCTTAATCCTATAATCAAGTGGATCAACGTTGGATCCATAGTAATCCACTAGTCGATCCACAAGTATCTTCCATGGTAGCATGACAAGAGGCTTTTAACGCAAGCGCTAACCTCCTAGTGTTGGCCAAAATAGGGAATCTTCATCACATTTAGCACAGTGTACTATGCCAACTCCTTAATCCATGACTGGGAGACCAGGCGAGGCTTCTTCCAAGTTTTCTTCGTTAGGTATCGTTGGGGTGCGAGCATAGAATACTTCTTTCTATCACCGATATTGAAATTTTTGTTCTTCAGTAGTGCGATTTGTCCTAACTGGCTCCCAACTACCCGTATTCCTTTCATGATGTATGCGGTGATCAGGGTGTAATCATAGTCTCGTGGGATTCTTTCGTGGTTAACTACATCAGCCAAAGTTGGGATATACTAGTCTGGTAAGATCGACGGGATCTACTTTACATTATCTAGATTGTCACGATGCTTACTTCGTTGCTCAGTCACAGGGTTAACACTACTAGAACAATGTCCAGTCGAAGGGAAAGCCTGTATTCCCCTAGTCGACGATGCTTGTACTCCTTCAGATAACGGTTTATCATCCATCAACTTCTTGAATATCTTCTCAACAGACTTCTCTAATTCAGTAGGTTCGCCTGACATTCTCATTGTTAAACAGACAGGTCGGGGTAGGTGAACGGATAAGTGGCGTAGAAAAATGGACAACGACGTCTAGTTTATGATAACACAACTAGACACATAATCAATTCTCTATTAGCTCAGTTAATCACAGGTGGAAAAAAGTGATCTTGACGTAGCTTCCAACGGGTTAAATAAGCGAGGAACCATAATAGATTCTTCCAATGGACATGAATGTTCCATCAATATGAATATGTCTGTTATGGCGTGGTCTCAACGTCCAAAAAGAGGTCCATCCACCCATAAATGTGTTTCCTATCCATTATGGAGTGTCTTTCTAATGGGTAGGGCACCTCCAATGGTCATAAAGCTTCGCTAGGGCGAAGTACTATTATGCACGGTCCTGTCATTCCGGCAAAGTTCAAATCCTGTGAACTTGCCTCCTGCGAGGTTCTAGTCCATGAAGTCTTCCATCTGTTCTTTGTAGCTTCCTATAGTTTTTCTAACTTGGATCTCATTTTACTGAGATTCCTTTCCTTATTTCCCATGATCAGAGTCTCTCTAACTGTTTCTGGGTTCCTCTTTCCATTCTTATTCTTATCTTCTCCTAGTGTGGTGACTTTGCACTGTCGATATTCTCTCAAAGGGTTCGAAGTTAATATACCTTCTCTTATTAATTCCAGGGTGGGTATTCTTTTTTATTTCATGGATAGGTCCTTTAAACCTTCTTTCATTCTTTCAACCTCGACATCTAATTCTTTTTCCTTCTGTTGCTTCGACTCATCTTCTCGTTCTTCTATTAGTCGATCTATTTTTCTAGCCATGAAATCACTTAGTTCTTTCTTTTTCTTTTATGTAGCTTCTTCCTCTTCTTTACATTTGATATGATCCTTCTCAATCCAAGTCTTTCCTAAAAAAAGTGGGAAAGGGGTGTTATTCTCAACAAACTTAATGACTTCAAATTCCTCTTCAATCGATGTTCCATGGATAATAATAGGTACATTAGTAACTCTTCCACATAGGGTTATCATATTTCCCTTAAACAAGCCTATCCTTCCTAATGAAGGTACCACAATAGGATTTCCCAAAATTTCCAAAGTGCCTTCTGTCATAATATTCACTTGTGTTTCTTCATCCAAGACACAGTCTATGTCAAATTCTTCTATTCTTGTACTTATGCATTTTTTTACTTTCAGGATCTCTGCTAAGATGACATATTTGTGATCATTCATTGTTTCTTTCAACTTTGATAACATAGTCCAAGATTTCTCCTATTCTTTCTCTTTATGATTATCTAACATTCTCTTAGTCTCTTGAATTCCTTCATAGTTTCCTTATCTCATGTTCATTCTTTTAACTTTAGCAATCATCCTTGGAAAATACTCAACTTCATGACCAACAATTTTACAACAAAGAGATATAGGGCATGTACCAGGGCATTCCTTAGAAATATGTCCCGGTCTTCTACAGTTATAACACAATGTCAATCCTTTTTTTCTTTTATAAGTTCCCCAACCTCTTTTGTACTGTGCACTAGGATCATAGTGTTGGACCTGATATCTGCAAAAATTATTTCTAGGCTCTTGCATCCACTTATTAGTCCAAAAATTATTTCTATGCATAGGAATAACATATCTTTCTTCATTTCTATTATATCTACTTAGATCAAATATTTCTTCCAACTACGCCCTATTTTTCAAACTAGGACAAAATCTATCAAACATACTTAAATTCATGCTTTCAGAACATAAATTTTAACTTATATTACTCTTATCAAAGTACGGAGCTTTACCTCTTTTAAGATCTTACCTCTTTTATTCAGATCGGGGTTCACTCTTAGCATAGAGATTCACAAGTCAAGTAGAGTATTGCACACTATAGAATAAAATCTACACACAAATCTTCTCTTTTCTTTACTTTAGTTCCCAACAATCATAGTTTCAAGTCCCAACAATGAAATTATTTGTTGGCACAAGGGTAGACCTAGGGTTCAATGCTTCAACAGTGCACCAACAAAACCCTAAATACTATCCCTTTCAGAAACACTTGCGAAGAAGGAAAAGTCTCACCTGAGGTAGAAGCAGGGGGCGCTAGAGGACTGAAGTGTCTATAACCCAGTTGGGACACATATCAGTGATAATAATACTTTGTAGAGTATTCTAGCAACACTTAGAAGGGGAGATGCATTAGTTCAATAGCTTTATTAACATCACAGGACCTACCCAAAGATAGATCGACGCAGTAATGATAAATATTAAGAACTTCAATCATTTATCACATAACACTGAGTTAGATCGAACATCCTTTCATTCTTAACACAAACAAATCACTAAGAATCAACAGATCTACCTAAAATACATAATAAGCAAAGCACTAAGCATATTCATAACATAACCAACAAAGCACAAAGCAAACCAAAGACACAAGATATACGTTGTTCACCCCAGTGTGGGGCTACGTCTACCAACTACTTCATCTTATATATTATTCTTCAATCTCTTATATTCATCCACTCCTCTGCACTAAGCCACAAAGTTGAGCTTCGCATAGGACAAGAGATCTGTGCACTGAGCACTGGATCCTCCTTCCCAAAATTAGGTCAAGGTACTGAGCCAAATTCTTTGTCGAGCACAGAGCCTTACATACACATTTTGTTGCACAAAGAAACTCAAAGCTACTTGCACTTAGCCACTTCACACTATTCCCTACTCTTCTACAATACATTCTTACTTATACTTTTACAAACCCTTACAATAAGGCCTAATCATGGGTAAACCCCATGGGCCGACATCCCATAAAAAATTACAAAAACCCTAAAGAACCCCTTTCTGGGTCCAAATAGCCTACAAAATAAGTGAGATTTGCGATCTCAGCTCCGCCTGGGCACTCCATCTTCGACCATCCTATCAAAGTCCAAAAGTGGTCCAAACCTGACCAAGGTTTCCTCAAAACTTGGTCGAGGGCCAACAACATCGGTTCACCATATTTACGCCATGTCCAGTAATCCTGTTTCATCAGAGAGGTATGTACCTTTCCGCACTTCCTATTTTAACAATCCATGGAGCCTAATTTCCTCGACAATGTCTTGTGAATATCAATTACATACTGGAATGCACATGCCACTATCAGTAGCGGAGAAAGTGTATCAAGTTGTTATTGACTCTTTCGTCGATCCCGATCCTATTACCTTGCAAACAAATGAGGAGGATTCTATTCTGGAGCCTATGTGGGCCACTTCTTCATCTTGTTCACGTGACTTCCTTGATGAGAAATTTCCTTCAGATGAAGCTATCATCGAAGACATGAATGGTTCTGACAGGCCTTGAGATGATATGCATCATCGCTCTTATTTTCTCCTAGATCTTGCTAGAATAGAATAAGATGACTTTAGATCTACTTTGATCAAGATATTCAGTCACTCCACATTTACACTTGATACACATGACATTTATGTCGAAGGAAACATGGCGAGTATCTCCCCTACCATCATGATCGATATCTCTCATATCCCTGGCAAGATTGAAAATGTACACATCAGTGAAGATTGTTCGCTAGAAGAAATTATGATCTACACTGAACTCTTCAAGGAATTCCAATATGTATTCGTTGTTTCATATGAAGAGATGTCAAGAATCGACCCTCAAATTGTCTAACATGAGATTAAAACTTACCCGGATGCTAAGCCTATTCGACAACGTCTTAGAGCTGTCAATCCCCGGAAGGCCCCTGCTATTAAGGCAGAGGTAGAAAAATTTCTTAATGCTAGATTTATCTACCCGGTTCCCTTGACTAAATGGGTATCCAATCCCATTCCTTTGCATAAAAAGAAAGGAACCATCCATGTATGCATTCATTTTCATGACCTGAAGAAGGCCTGTCCTAAAGACAACTTCCCAACACCTTTCATCGATCATATTCTCAACGAGTGAGCAGGAAGCGATGTTTTTTATTTCATGGAAGGATTTTCATGGTATAAACAGATTCAGATTAAACCCGAGGACCAACATAAGGCGAAATTTATTTTCCCTTGGGGTACTTTCGCATACTGGAAGATGCCTTTCGGCCTTAAAAATGCCAGAGCAACCTTCCAATGTGCTATGACCTTTACATTTCATGATCTCAAGCATATAGTTGAAGCCTATCTTGATGATCTTGCTACTCACTCTCGTAAGTGATTTGATCACCCTAAACACCTTCAGTTAGTATTTGAAATATGTCTCCATTATCCCATCTGTTTGAATCCTCAGAAATAAATCTTATGCATTAGGTTACATCCCCTTCTAGGATTTTTAGTCTCTGAGACTGGGATCATGGTAGATCTGTTCAAGGTTGAGGCGATACTTCAATTTCCTCCCTCACACACTATTGGGAACATTCAATGTTTATAGGGGAAACACAACTTTTTATGATGGTTTATAGTGAACTATGCCAATATTACTAAGGGTTTCATGCGTCTCTTGAAGAAGGACACTCCTTTTATCTTCGATGAGCAACCCTAGGAATCCTTCGATGCTTTGAACAAAGCCTTGGTATCGACTCCTCTGTTTTAGTCTCCAGAATAAACAATTGGTACGGTGTTGGTTCAGGAGGATGATGAGCTCTGTGATCATATCATTTAATATCTCAGTCAAAACTTAGTCGGCCCTGAACTCAAATATTCTCATCTTGAAAAGCTAGCTTTACTTGTCGTTCACGCAGTCCAATGATTACGAAATTATATATTGGTTTAAAAAACTATTGTGGTTGTCGATGTCAATAAATTTAAATACATCCTTACTAAGCATATCATAGGGGGAAAATTATCCATATGGATATCGGTGGCCATCGACCTTTTCCAACTGGCTCAAAACAGTTTTCTGACAATTTTGGCAATTTACTATTTTTAGCAGTTTTAACTTTCGGGGCCATTTTGAGGGCCTAAATGGTTTTTTTTCAGGATTGAGCTCCTCAATGATATCCAAAGGCATTATTGGGCCCCCAAAATGAATCTCATCGACTATACCTTTCCAACGGGCTATCACACGCCTAAAACGAAGATCGTATGGAAAAGTTACGACCCCGGGAAATTGATGTACTAACTTACCCAAACGGGGCCCACATGACTTTTGGCGCTTCATCTCATAGGGTTAGGTTTTTGGATGTATAGGGATTTTGGCATTATTTATTATTGTAAAAAAGCCTTCAAATCCTCATTTTAACCTTGTTCTTGCGAATGCGCACTGCCGTCACATATCTTCTCAGAGATAAGTCACCACCATTCTAACAAGCTTGTTTCCGCTGCATTTTACAGTTTTAGCTTATTTCGTTATTGAATAGAAAACCAGTTTTACTGTATCTCTGTTATTTTGTGTTAAGCACCTGTTAGTAATCTTTATTCATTTCGTTCTGCTCATAAAATATGGATCAGTGGTATCAGAGAAGTCTTCTCCTTGTCGTCTTAATGCATGTTCCCAACGAGGTCGGAGTACAAAGAGTTGGGTCTCGAGCTTGTTTCTCTTGAGGAAAGAAGCTCTCGCATGCCCAAGTGACCTCCCATGGAAGGAGAAAATAAATATGATGGGACAAGAGATCCTTTCAAACTATTGATTGAGGAATCCCTCACGCAACAGAGGAACGAGATGATGGATAGTTTCGTGCAAATCCTTCGGCGGCTACCAACTGGCAACACATCTTCTTCGAACTGAGATGCCACCTCCTTCAAGGTACAAATAAAATTTGATATTACTATATTTGAAGCTCAGATAGATGCATATGTTGTAGACAAGTGGTTGAATCTACTAGAAGGGTATTTTTTTGTCCATAACTTTTCGAATAAAGAAAAGATTACTTTTGCACTCCTCAAAGTTGTTCCCCATGTCAAAGATTTGTGGGAAACTTTCTGTGAGAAAAAGGAAACAGAGGAAACCTCATTATTTTTAGTCACGACCACCTGAGAATCCTTCAGGGATTCTTTTAAGGAACAATACTACCCTATCAGAAGTTATGACGACCTGTATACCAAATGGACCACATTGCGGCAAGAAAGAGACCAAGCAGTGTCAGATTTCAGAAATATATTCCATACCTTGCGCACGAAGTTGGGTATCAAATATTCAGAGCGACATCTGGTGCTCAAGTATCGCGGTGCTCTACATAGATACATCCAGACCGAAATGGAATTTCTAGACATCTCATCCTTGGGCGCAGCCTACTGACATGTCGTCAAAATCGAGCAGAAGCTCAAACAAAAGACACAGTAATTTGGGCCTGGGAACCCCTCAAAACAAAAGCCAGGAAAGGGAAGCCCCAACCCACCGAAAAAAGGATAGAGCAAATATGGAAAGTATCCAAAAAACTAGTCCAAGACACAAGCAAAGACGGACACCAGAAAGACAAAGAAAGATACCAGGAAGTGGTGCGACTTCCATAAGAGCCCTTGGCACAACACTGCCGATTGTCGCTCAAAGCCGTCGCTGGTGGCTGAAGTGAAAGCCTTTGAATCAGATGCAGATTATGACTCTGAGACAGAACTAGAAAGGGGAAGATGGACCATTGATGCGGAACCCAGTGCCACCATTTCTACCACCAAGCTCCAGCCTAGTGAACCAGATGAGCCAGAATAAGGAGAGCACCTCTTCCATTCACAAATGTGGGTAAAAGGAAATCCACTGCACTTCATCATTGATAGTGGTAGCCAGAAGAACCTCATCTCAGTAGAGGTTGTCAAGCGGTTGGCCCTGCCAACAATGCCGCACCCACAACTGTACACCATTGGATGGCTCTGCCAAGGAATCGATCTCCGCGTTATCCAATAGTGTCGGTTGTCGTATGACATCAAGGCCTTCAAAGATGAGGTATTGTGTGATGTTTCTCCTCTCGAAGTTTGTGATGCTCTTTTGGGCCAACCTTATTTATGGAAACGTCATGATGTATATGAATCTAGGCCTCGTAATGTTATTATTACTTTGAACAAGAAATTGTACAAGATACCCGAGGCAGTCCCACCTAGTGCTATTTACTTGATCTTTGCTAAGCAATGTAGGAAGATCATCTCTCAGATGGGGAAGTTTGTCTTCTTCGTGATTCTCTCTCAGAATAAGCGAAAGATCACAGCCACATACAGGGTCTCTGCTGTCGACCTCTCCACACAGCAGAAGAATGTAGATAAGATTTTGGAAGAATACTCGGATATCTTCTCCTCACCTACAGGGGTACCTCTGCACTTCCAGGTCAAGCACCCCATCGATCTGACCCCGGACACACTACTATCCATTGGTTCAATCTATCATCTCTCTTTGTTAGAGAATGAGGATATAAGCAACAGATCCAAGAACTTCTCCACAAGGGGCACACCCACCCCAGCTCATCACCTTGTGGGAGCCCAATCGTGCTGGTACAGAAGAAAGATGGAACCTGGCGACTCTGTATTGATTACAGGGCTCTGAATAAAATCATAGTCTAAAACCAGTACACAAGCTATACGCCAAATTTGAAAAATTCTCCTTCGGCATGGACAGGGTCCATTACCTGGGATACATCATTGATCAGCATGGCGTACATGTGGATCCAGCCAATATCCAAGTCATCCGTGACTGGCCATCCCCAACAACACTCACTGAGCTTTGGAGCTTCTTGGGTCTTGCCAATTTCTACCGTAGGTTCGTGTTGGGTTTCTCCCATATTTCATGGGCCCTTAGGCAAATAAACAGAGGTGGTGGTAAGGAAAAATTTGCGTGGGGATGGTCCCAACAATAAGAATTCAATGATTTGAAGAAAATCTTATGCTCAACCCCAGTACTTTCACTACCATACCTGCAACATCCTTTTGAGATTGAGACAAATTCTTCAGACTATGTTGTGGGCGCATTTCTCACTCAGGACGGCCACCCCATGGCCTATCATAGTGAGACACTGTCATATATTGTCCATAAGTACCCTACTTACGACAAAGAAATGTACTCCATTGTGCAAGCATGCCGCAAGTGGAGACATTACATTCTTGGGAAGGAGACAGTCATCCACACTGATCATAAGCCACTGCAGTTCATGCAGACGCAGGGAAAATTGCAGAATGACTGCCATCAAAAGTGGTCCACATACTTGCAACAATTCCACCTCAACATCAAGTATAAAACAGGAAGCACCAATCGCATTGTTGATTGCCTCAGCAGACCGCCAGTCGCGACACTCACCACATTGCTAGACTATTATGGCCATGAGACATCTGGATGGCCCCAACTATATGAGACATACCCTGACTTCTCCACCACCTACCAAATGCTGGGTGCAAACGCAGTTGTTGAAAATTTCAATCTTCATGATGCGTTGTTGTGTCATCTGTGCCATATCTGCATTCCATCAAGTGAGCGAGTGAAGCTGATATAGGAATCCCACTATAGTTGGGTGGCAGGACACTTCATCATTGAAAAGATAATGGCGATGCTACAAAAACATTTCTACTGGACGAAACTTTGACAGGAGGTCAAAAAGTATATTAGGTCCTGCACTGCCTGTGCTATTTCCAAACTGACCACTAAGAAACAGGGCCTGTACACCACTCTTATTACTCTTGATAGGCCATGGGAATACATCTAAATGGACTACATGCCGGGCCTCCCATCCACCAAACATGGAAATGGCTATGTTTTTGTGGTTGTTGATCGCTTTTCTAAGATGGCAATTCTGGTTGCCTACAAGAAGAGCATCACAGCAGAGGCCACTGCCAAGCTCTTCTGTGAATGAGTCTGGGTACATTTTGGGATCCCACAAACCATTGTCTCAGATCAGGATAGTCGATTTCTCAGCACATTCTGGTCAAGCCTCTGGTCACTGCTGGACACCAAGCTCACCAAATCCACGACCTTCCACCCCCAGACAGATGGCCAAACCGAGGTTTTAAATCAAATGATTGTGCATATACTTCGCATGTATAATTCAAAGCACCCTCGCACATGGTATGAGAGCCTTCCCTATGTCCATCATAGCTACAACTTATCCATACATAGCTCAACCCGCCACAACCCCTTTCAAGTGGGGTTGGGATTCCAACCATTGGGACCCATAGATGTTGCACTTCCCCTTGCGGTCACCTCGACCGACTCATCTCCTGCTCCAACTGAAGCTGACAAAGCCACCCAGTTCATTGAGCGGATCCAGCACATCCACCAATAGGTTCAGTATATCCTACAAAAGTCCAATGACAAGTACAAACAACGCCATGATCAACATCACGTGCTGCATAAGTTTCAGGTGCGCAACAAAGCTTGGTTGCACTTGCAGAAAGAATGCCTTACAGGACCCCATCGGAATATTCACCCACTCCGTTATGGGTCGTACACTATCACCAAGTTCATGGGGGATAATGCTTTTGAGATCAACATTCCTCCTTTCCTTGGTCTGCACCTAGTGTTCAACGTGGATCTCCTTCGTCCTTATTTCCCACCATTATTGGACACCTCAGAAGTAGCATAACAACTGACACCAACAGAGCTCAACCGTGACTACCTAAAAAGGAATCCAATGATCATATTTTGGACAGACAGATCAAGGGCACTCAACAACAAAGGATCCATCTTTATCGAGTCATCAAAGCAGGGCGGCTCCTGTACTAAGGCAAGTGGCTCACCTGGGGCCAAATTCAGCAGAAATTTCCTCATCTGATGGGGGACCTCAATGAAATGGAGACCATTTCTTCCTAAGGAGGGAGGATTTATCCAAATGGATATTTATGGCCACCCACCTTTTCCAACTGGCTCAAAACAGTTTTTTGACAATTTTGGCAATTTACTATTTTTAGCAGTTTTAACTTTCGGAGCCATTTTGAGGGCCTAAATAAAGGTTTTTCAGGATAGAGTTCCTCAATTATGGACAAATGCATTATTGAGCCCCCAAAATTAATCTCCTCTACGATACCTTTCCAACGGGCTATCACATGCCTAAAACAAAGATTGTATGCAAAAGTTACGACCCCGGGAAGTTGATGTACTAACTTACCCAAACGGGGCCCACATGACTTTTGGCGCTTCATCTGCTAGGGTTAGGTTTTTGGATGTCTATGGTTTTTTTCATTCTTTCTTATTGTAAAAATTCCTTCATAGCCTCATTGTAACCTTCTTCTTGTGAATTCACGCTGTCGTCACATCTCTTCTCAGAGATAAGTCGTCACCATTCTAGCAAGCTTGTTTCCGTTGCATTTTATAGTTTCAGCTTGTTTCGTTATTGAATAGAAAACCAGTTTTACTGTATCTCTTTTATTTTGTGTTAAGAACCTGTTAATAATCTGTATTCATTTCGTTCTTCTCATAAAATCTGGATCAAAAAATAAAATAAATGGATTGTCATCCTACAATAGTTCGATCTCGATTTTGCTTCGGCGAAATCCAAAAAATCACTAGTTTTTGCAGAGTTAATATACGAATTCCCTCAATTAGATGAGGATGTATTCATGCTGATTCATTTGCATATAAACACATTTTCCTTGTCTCATCATCATACCCCTGGTATGGAGACATTATTCTCTATCTTCAAACTTTGAATTTCCCTCAGCATCTCTCGCGAGATGATCGACGACGTATACAATAACAAGCTAAGAACTACCTTATCATCGAAGAAACTTTGTATCATCGAGGATTATACAATATCTTGCATCATTTTTTAACTCAAGTGGAAGCCGAGTATGTTCTAAATGACTACCACAGTGGGGCTTGTGGTGGTCATCTATTCGGGCTTGCGACGACCCAGAAAATTTTGCGAGCTGGTTATTTTTGGCCATCCATCCTTAAAGATTGCGTCGAAGTGGTTAATAAGTGTCACCCTTTCTAGGTGTTCTCTCAAAAAATGTGCTCGCATCCAACCCATTTCCATCCAGTCATTACCATCGGTCCCTTCACTAAGTGGGGGGTGGACTTTGTGGATTGAAACCCAACTTCGATTGGGGGGAATCAACAGATTATCGTGGTCTTAGAGTACTTTAATAAGTGGGTCAAGGCCATGCCTACAATTAAATACAACGGGAATACAACCTCCTTTTTTGTATTTAATCAAATTATATCCAGGTTCAGAATCTCGAGTGAGATTGTCACTGATCATGGCAGTCACTTTTAAAATGAAATGATGGAAGAACTAGCATGTAAAATGGGGTTTAAGCATGTTCATTCTTTCCCTTACTACCCCCAGGAAAATGGACAAGTAGAGGTCGTGAACAAGTCTCTCAACACCATTTTGCTAAAAATCATCATCTAGAGCAAGTATGACTAGAGTATCATGCTATATCCCGCACTTTGGGAATACCGAACCTTGGTCAAGACTTCCACCGGTTTTTCTCTTTTCCAGTTAGTACATAGCGTGGATTCGATATTACCTATTGAATGTGAAATCCATTTTGTTATCTTGGCAGTTGTGCTCCTACCTGAAAATTCCTATCTCGAATGATGCCTCTTGCATGTAGAGAGGCTAGATGAGCAACGTCAATATGCCTTTATGACTATCAAAGTGATTAAAATACGTGTCAAGGTACAATACGTTAAGTTTTTATATCCTTGGTTGTACACTGAGGGTGACTTGGTCCTTCTATATGATCAAGCCAAATAACCACTAGGGGTAGGCAAGTTCAAACCCATGTGGCATGATACTTATATCGTGCAACGTGTCTTAGTGAAAAGAGCCTATGAATTAGAAGATTATAAAGGGAACATATTGGATGAGCCAAGGAATGGGATCTATTTGAAAATATATTACTCTTGAGACCCAAGTTTGGGCGTAACTCTTTGTATACTAATGTAATTTAGTGTATATATATTTTCCCTTTATTTTTATGTTCAACTTGCTTATCGAGTTTTCCCTTGGTTGGCCCCTGGTGGTAATGGAATGTTAGGATATCCTCTGAAGTTGATCTCTGCGTAAGGGTAGTCATCCAGAGATATGACATTCCGTCTCCACCAGAAGAAGAAGTCATCGTTGTAGGGTGTTGGCACCATACCTCCCCCCTGCCGCATCATCACCTCGATCCACCATGCCATGTATGGATCACGAGGTCCATGAATAATGATCTCAACTATAGATCCCAAACCTAGAACCCGCTCGAGGAAAACGATACACAAGATAAAAGTGAACCTGAAGTTCCTCTTACTACCATGTTTTCATTCTGTCATCTAGCTCTTCATGTTAGCTAGTAGTGAGGTGCACCAGTCATACACCATGGGTATTAAGCACTCTACTGAGTAGAACATAAGCAGCCTCGATGCCTGGTGTAAAGAGGTCGATCCCGTGATCTGTGTCGAAACGTAGAAAAAAAGCTTGAGGATAAGATTTTTTATCTCTCTAATGGGGTTTTAAGTCCGAACCTTCTTGGTCCCTTCAATACAATGAGAGTCTATTTATTCCTTAATTTTCATACCGCTCCCAGCTCCCCAGGATTTGAGGTTGACCACCTCACCCCGATGTGACAAACCCATCAATAAATAAATGTCCTTGACTTCAATCCTTAATGGTTTCCCATCAAGGTTGAATCTCTCACTATATGGATCCCATTCATCCACGAGCAAATGTAGAAATCTCACTTGGGCCCTAATACCTTTGAGATCCAAAAATATATATAGCCCACATATTTTCAAGGCCATTTGGGCCCCTGGATCTCTCTCCACTACAGAATCTACCTTCTCATGTTCCATTTCCCTCCACTCTAGCACCATCCCGCAAGAGACAAACCCCTTTTTTGAGTTAGGAACCACTAAAAACAATTGTTTACAAACATATACGTGGGTTATAATGATCACAATAGCATATAGGGATGATTATACATTGGTTGTTGTTATCAGAAAAATTGGTAAGTGCAGACAAAAACTAATATTCCTAAATTCCACATGAAGATAGAAAAAAACAAGACAAAATACAAACTTCACCTTAGACTCCATTGTCATATAAACTAGTTCAGAGAGGGACAAGTGACATACCTTTTAAATGACGCTTGATCCTCACTAGTGTCATCCTTGTCACTCCATATTTGGATTTGCAGGATGGTGAACCTGTTTAAAAATCACAAACCAACAAAGAGAGAGAAAAAACATATATATATTCCAATGATTTCTATGTATATGATCAAGGAGATATACAATAAAAGTAAAGACACTTTATAGGGAAGAAATGTGTTGTTGCATTATATTAAATGAAAGTGAGAATACAATCGATGCCTTGATGTTGTAAGGTCCCTTCCAATAGTTCCTTTCTTCCCACACACTTCTTCTTCCTGGATTCTGAGACTGTAGATTTGAAGGCCACTCACAATCTATCTTGACAAAGAAAATCACAAATCTAACAGAGGCCCAAAAACTCCAAGCTACAAAAATTACTCAAAACCAATTAGTCTAAATTTCCCAATGAGAACTCCTCTCCTTTTATAGGATGAAAAGGATAGAGTGAGGAGTCTAGGATGATCCCATGAGATCAGGGATGCGACTCAGATTCAAACCAATTGGAGGCTAACTCACCCTTGAAGCTTCTCTTCTAGAAGGATTGAGAAGATTCTCTTTTTCCTTCATACGAAAAATCATCAAACCCTTAATACTGAGCAGAGTGAGATGACGTCATAGTCCATTGTGGTGGATCCTATGATGATCCTATATTGTCTCACCCTTAACACTAAGCAAGGTGCGACAATCCCTCTTTATAAGGTTTTTACAAAGGAAAATTTCATATTTATCTTTATGGGAAAATTCATCTTCATTCTTCTTCAGGGATTAAGGCAATTGATACTTATAAAGAAAAAGGATAGGTTTACATCATTAACGGTCATAAGGGTGATGGAAATAATGTGTAAAAAAATCCCCCAAAATTATGAAGATAAAACAAATTGATAGCTGAAATACTTTGTCGAGTATGTGTAGGGCACAAGGAACATGTTGCTCGGAAACCTATCGACAAATAAGGAAATGCAGTACAATAATATATCATCACTGAGGTAGGAATTCCCATACTCATAATACAAATGACTCAAAAAATAAATGCCAACATGAAAAGATCCATGTCAAGTAAGATAAGTCATGGCCACCAAATATATATTGTGGATCCATAACATTATGACTCAAATATGAACATAGCCACCAAAAATACATTGTGGATCTATGCGTTAAAGACTCAAATTTGAACATAGCCACGAGACATACACTATGGATCAATGAAACAGTACAATATGAATGTACTCCAACACAACCTGAATCTGTCAGAAAAGATCCAGGGTCTTCATCTCCACCACTCTATAGTACGAATCTAACCATGTGAATACATGTGTTGAAGTCGAACATGGTAGAAACCACTTGATTACAGGTCATTAGTGTATATCGTTAACAAGTGCGAGGGAAATCACCATTAATGTCAATGAATCCCAAGGTACACTAGTACAATCCAACGAATGTGAATTAATAAACTGAAGTCGAACACTCTGCGGAATCTTCCGATCAGGGGTTAATAATGAAAACCCATTTTTGAAAGTGAGGAAAATTTCCATTGAGGCATGCAAGTTTCAAGGTACCAATTAGTTTCTTATTCTAATTCTGGGATAATGAGTTAAAGTCAACAGGAAAAAACTTGTCACAGGAGGGCCTTAATGTATCCCCCATCAATGACAAGAAATGGGTAAAAATATTTGAGGTAGATCAGAGAAACAAGTGGTTCAGGACTAAATCAGGGATGGATGACGCAATACAAGGATTAAGGAATACAGAAATGGATGACACAATAGAAGGATTTTTGGGTTGAACTTCTCTTTGAACATATTGACGACACGAAAACTATCTTGGAAACAATGACTCAACAATAGGGATCACAGACCAATTTGTAATATTATAAAGGAGTATGATCAAGAGATAAGAGTATATTCCAACCTAGACACAAAGTGATTGAAAGGGTGTCATGTTCAAAAGCAACTCTTCCATAGAATACAAGTTTAGATACATTTCTTTCCCAATTTCCCCCCACCATTTCTAAAGAGTACCTCTCTATTTTTACACAAGCTTGAGGAGGATAAAATATGCTTGAAATATAAGCTCATCCTTTGGATGACTCCCTCAGAGTATTTTTAATGAACCCTAGGAAGGAGTGGTTCGGTCCCATATGGGCCTTTTGATGTTTGTTTTACGAGTCCAAGGAAAGAAAACTCATGGGTTTTTCATATTTAGAGAGTCTAAAAAACACTTAAAGTAAACTCCAAAATTTCCTTTTTCGTAAAGTAGTCTAATGAGACAGAAAAAGAGATAACATACCTCTCAACATATGTTTTCTTCAAATACTTTAAAGACTGTGAAAAGAACAAGGTCACTCGACTATCTTTTCATGTTTAGGGAATTTGAAAAGTGCTTAAATGATAATCCATGGGGTTCCTTTCTTGTATAACCTTTACGAGTCTGAAAAAGTGATAAGCGTTTACTCGGTTACATTCTCATGTATATACGAGCATGAGAAAGAACAAAGACTAAAATTAATATTGTTTTCATTTTTACGCAAGCTTAAAACAAAACAAAACTATGCTTGAGATAGATTTTATTTTTTACATAAGCTTAAAACTAGCCAAAACTACGCTTGGACCTGGTTTCATTTTTATAGAAGCTTGAATGAGAGGAAACTATGCTTGAGGTAGGTGGTTTCATTTTTACACAAGCTTGAACCAGAGGAAAAAATATTCTTGCAACTTCCCAACGCATAATCCTGAGATGGTTGGTACTTAGCCCCCATATTAAGTAGCTAGCGGCTTAACTTCAACATGGAGTCCAGAGGTTGTAAGCATTTCCCCCCAAGATTTGTTTCATCCATTGGCATAGGAAGATGAAATGAATCTTCAAATACTATATGTAACGAAGTACTTGACTCAATCGAAGAGGGGGGAAAGCTATTTCATTTTTTAAGGAGTTTGACACATGAACATGAACTATGCTTGAGACAGGCTATTTTATTTTTTAATGAGATTGACATAGGAGAAAAACTATTCTTGTAAGATCTATTTCATTTTTTAACGAGGCTTCCATAGAGATGTAAAACTATCCTCGTAGCAAGTTTCATTTTTTAATGAGATTGAATTCAGAAAACTGTGCTCAAGAATCTGGGTTCAATCCCCAGACCTCTGTTTCATTTTTGAATGAGCTCGACATAGAAACATGAACTATGCTTATAAATTTTGTTTCATTTTTTAATGAGGTTGTCACAGAGGTGCAAAAACATATCCTCGTAATATTTGTTTCATTGTTTAACGATGTTTCCAAAGAGACGCAAAAATATCCCCGTTGTTGGTTTCATTTTTTAACGAGCTTGAAATCAGAAAACCATGCTCAAAGATCTTCTTCTTGACATTGGCTTCCAAGAGGAAAACTCTCTGGAAGGACACCATTTCAAGGGACAAAAATTGGTCATGGATTCCTAGAGATCTTCACTGGATGGAAGAACAATTCTCTGGAAGGACACCATGTCGAGGGTTACGACTGGGGTAACAAAATCAGGCTCCAATATCCCTACCAAAGAGATCACCATGTCAACTACCGGATCCAAGTCATAAGAGATTCAGCTTAGAGTGAGAGGCTCATATTCAGTGGCTACTAGAGGCATGGGAGACAATGCCACATAATTGACCTGTGGCGGGGGCGTTACCATCTGCATGTAAGAACCATTTAGGGAGGTTATTGAGTTGATGGTGAAGTCAGGGCCAAAAAACGAAATCTTTCATGGCATATACATAATCTCACCCAAGGAGTAAATCGAAATCCAAGGGGTCTTGAACTACCATGACGTCAATAAAGACAGTTTTCCCTCCCAAAGTTACTGGAAACTGAGGAAGGATCCCTAAAGGGTGACTAGTTTTTCTGTAAAAAGATAACAGAGTCTGGGTAACCAACACAAGATGAGGATATCCCAAATATTTCCATGTAATAGAGGACAAAATACTAATAGATGCACCTTCGTCTATCAACTTTCGAGGAACGTCTTGACCACAAACTTGTATTGTAATATTGAAAGGAATGTGACAGGGAAGACAAGGTCCAGTTAGCACACCCTAATAAAAAAGGATGACCTCATTACTTGGAGGGGGTTCCATGAATAAGGAGGAATACCCCATATCACGGTAGATTCTGTATCAATTAGAAAAATGTGGGAAAAATCTAGTTTACTCTCTAACGGGAGAGTAGGATCGATCGATGATGGGATCTGATCGATCACCTGGGTTGCATTCTCCAAGGAGAGAATGAAATCAACTGGTGGAAATGGATCAACTGCTTGGGTGACACTCTGTAATGAGAGAGTTGGATTGATCGAAGATGGGATCAGATCGACCACTTTGTCAACTGATTCAACTAAGGAAGTGACCATATTGACTACATGATCAACCAGACTGGCCGATGAAGGGACTAGATTGCATTCCATCAACTATAGGTGGGTAGAGAGTAAGCTTGTGATGATCAGCTGGAAGTTGAGGTGGGGAAACAATCATTTCTTCCGGTAATTTCAAGGCTTCATCCATACGAGGGAAAAGGTGAGTTTGATGACTCCCTCCACATAACATACATGAGAACTTGACTCTACTTTTCTTCTTCAGAACCGTATCCTGACTAGTTTACGGGAGGTCATCATCATGTTGTTCAGAGGATGACAACATGGGATGGCGAGGGTGTGTAGATCATGATTCTATAACCTTGGATAGACCAGGGAAATACTTAAGAATATGTATATCCTTACAAAGTTTGCAAGGTTACTTGGGCTTACAGGTTGTTTGGGTGATCTTGGCATTCTCAACACTCTCAGCAAGATTATCAGTAACTGGTGGTTTTCCAACATGTTTGGAAGTGGTTGGAAGTTTGGACCCTTGCTTATTTTTCTTATTCTTAATCTTCCTTTTCTTCTTCTTCTTTTCCACTGAGTTACTAGCTTCACAACTTTCACTCAGCGAAGAATATGGAACAGAAGAAGACCTTGAAAGTGGAGAAGGTGAAGAATATCTTATTGGTGAATATGGTGAAGGATCAACACGAGTTTGATGCTCTTGGGGGGAATTTCTTACAATCAAAGCACTAGATGCATTCAGGATTACCTGAGTGGAAAACAACCATACCGATAATCCAATTGTGAGACCTGGAAGGCTCAAAGTAGCGATGCAAGGAGGACCAATGTTTCTGTAAGAAGGAAAAACAAAAGGTTTCCCTGGAAAAGGGGATACCTCATTGATCGTTCCAGGAACTAATGCCATTAAATAAATATCTAACCTAGAGTTTGTTAGGGAAAACAAACAACACACGCTAAAAATCTAGTAAGAAAACAAACAAACAAAACCTTCTTATGATGAACACACTAGTTGTTGAAGAAATCCAACATCGCGGGAACAATGTAAGAAGGGGATGAGATAGAGAGGGTGTAAAAGTTACCTTGATGACATCCTTAATGGACTTACACCTTGGTGCAATATCCCACAAATAAACGTGGGTATACCCTCCAAGGAGCCCGAGTGAGTTTGGCCAATGTCGATTCCAAGTACCATGAAGACTTGCCCCTCCACAATCACCTCGTGTAAAGACCCTAAAGAGAAAAGGCCACTAAGGTTACCAAATACAACAATGATGCCTAGGAAAAAAATTGCCAGTCCGATACACATGCAAGGGCAAGGTATATAAGCCCAAAATCTCCTCGAGAAGGTCCGCACAGGATTTTATTCTCAAGTGATCCCCAATAATACGCGTAACCACTACACCAAGACCAACAAAGTAGGGTTAGTCACTCTGCTAGTCTCAATACGACCTCATGATTGACCCTTGTGTGATAAGGGCTTCCAAGGACAAAATGTAATAAGTGGATTTCACTACTCCCTAACTCAAGATTCTATGTTTGTTTACAGCGTTGGAAAGTTATCTTTCACACCTATTCCAAATCCCTACAACTAATCTAATGTAGGTTTGCTACCAGAAAATATAAAATGTCTAATCAATTTTTATAAGAGCTTTATTTTAAGGTTGTTGTTTACTCAAGAGGAAAATGATGTGGACTAGATGATGTTTCGACCGACTCTAAACAATGCAAAGAAATGAGAATGAAAATATTTCACTACGATGAAAGCTATATTGTGAGAAGGAGAAAACGTTTATCATTCCCAAATGCAACATGTCCCAAAAATTTATTAAACTCATCTATATCAAGATCTTCAAGAAAAGATCCAAAAATGCCAAAAGCCATAAAATGTTTCTACATAAAATGCAAAGATGCCCCCAATCTAATGCAAAGAATTATTTTTTTTTTTTTTCAAATATACACTAAAATAAATAGTGAGCTTATTCAAGACAAAATCAACCCAAGATAAAAAAAATATTTTAACACGAACTATTCAATTAAATAAGTGTTCTTTCACTAAACAATTCTAAAGAAAAACAATGCTTTGTAACTGAAAGACACTCAAAGAAAGAGATCAAATATTTCAACAACAAACAAGCTAAAACAAAGAAACGAATAGACAAAAGAAGATTCAAATACTGTCAAGAAGATTGTAATCAGACTATAATCAAACCCAAAAATTCACCCCAAAACCATATCTAAGATCTGGGCAGGGAAAACCACCAAAAGCTAAAAAAAATCCCAATCATCGTAGGTTGTAGGGTTAACACAGTGTGGCAATCACTGTTCATCACAGGTAGCAGAAGACCACAAATCAACAACGTCGCATTGTCTCTTCAAGGAAGAGTGCGACGATCCTAAATCGTCACACTGTCCCTCAAAGTAGGGTAAGACGATCAAAATAAAAATGGAAAAAAAGGTATGAAGGTTTTCCAGTGAAATTAAACAGTCGGAGAGTCAATCTGGATCTCTCACTTACTTAGAAAATCTGAAAATCAAGTAGACAAGCAAGGAAACAAGACTACTAGGAAAACAATTTGTTCCCCAGTCTGGTCTCCAATTTTGTTAATGGACAAATCCTTAAGTGTGGACAAAAACTAATCTCCCTAAATTCCACAGGAAGCTAGAACAAAACAAGATAGAATACAAACTTCACCTTAGACTCCATTGTCATATAAACCAGTTCAGAGAGGGACAAGTGACATACCTTTTATATGATGCTTGATCCTCGTTAGTGTCGTCCTTGTCACTCCATCTTTAGATTTGCGGGATGGTGAACCTATTTAAGAAGCACAAACCAACAAAGAGAGAGAAAAAAGATATATATATATATTCCAATGAATTCTATTTATAAGATCAAGGAGTTATATAATAAAAGTAAAGACACCTTTATAGGGAAGAAATGTATTGCTGCATTATATTAAACGAAAGTGAGAATAAAATCGATGCCTTGATGGTGTAAGGTCCCTTACAATAGTTCCTTGCTTCCCACACACTTCTTCTTCCTGGATTATGAGATAGTAGATTTGAAAGTCACTCACAATCTGTCTTGAAAAAGAAAATCTCAAAGCCAACATAGGCCCAAAAACTCCAAGCTACAAAAATTACTCAAACCCAATCAAGATAACTTTCACAATGAAAAATCCTCTCCTTTTATAGGCTGAAAAGGATAGGTTGAGGAGGTTAGTATGATCCCATGAGATCAGGGATGTGACTCAGATCCAATCCAATTGGATTCCAACTCACCCTCGAAGCTTCTCTTCTAGAAGGATCGAGAAGATTCTATTTTTCCTTCATACGGAAAATCGTCGCACCCTTAATACTGAGAAGAGTGAAATGGCATTGCATGCCATTGTGGTGCAGCCTGTGATAATCCTATATTTTCACACCCTTAACACTAAGCAAGGCGCAACGATCCCTCTTTATAAGGTTTTTACAAAGGAAAAGATCATATTTATCTTTATGGGAAAATTCATCTTCATTCTTCTTCATGGATTAAGGAAATTGATCCTTCTAAAGACAAAAGACATGTTTACATAATTAACAGTCATAAGGGTGATGAAACTAATGTGTAACAATTTTATTTTAAACAACTATGTATAATCATGTGTATACACGACCCGGTGAACTGTAGCCAGCGTACACCTAAAGTTTCAATTTGCGCCCTAAATAACTTAAAAAATGGAGCCTAATTAGATAATCTAATACGCTGAAAAGAAAGAGGAGAGGAAGAGGCATTACTTGGTCTAGAATGTCATCTATTCTGTCACCCGTAGCTCCCACAATCACTAGTTGAAGTTCGGAGGTAATTTGGTCCAAAATCCACTATTTGGGTAAAAAATACAAATGATGTAGTAAATTTGGTTTTTTTTTACTATTTATAGCAAAGTTTTACCCACTTTTCATAGTTTCGGACAATATTTTGGCCTAATGGACTAATACGATAGTGGATTGAGTTGGTTTTTGTAGTTTTACCCAAGGATTCTTGCAGTTTTCAGTGTTATGTTGTCATTCGTAACTTTGGACAAGTATTTTCGCTACCCAGCACATAGGATAGGTATCCATTCCATCATTCACACTTGCATCGTCCTATGACTGTCACTCATATGCATTAGATACAAACCCATTTTATAGTGACACAAAACCTTCCATCTGCTACTAGAAGTGTCGTTATCGAATGGTAGAGACTTACCAAACATGGGTACCCTAGTTAGATCCTCTGCTTCATTTGGTGCCCATGCAAAGATTCTTTCCATAGGACTGGGAGTCCCTTATAGATAACACATGAATTTATGCTAAAACTAATTTCTCATTCATAAAAATGCTGACCTATACCTATAGGACTCCCAAGAGATTTTGATTTAATCTATTTTCTGACTTGTTTTCAAAAACCGAAAAGATTGTCGAGTGAACTTGTCTCTTCCACACTCATAAATTGGATTTGAAAGGAAGATTGTTTGCTGCAAGTTTATCCCTTTTTAAAACCAAGTAGACTAATATTACGAAAAAGGACATTTTTTGGTGTTAAGTTGTAATTACATATCATGCCCTTGCTTGCAGTATTGATCCTATTGTTGGTTCTCGATTTTTCATTATAAGTCGTTCACCTCAACAGTTTTCATCCTCAACCAAACATATCCTTGTTTATATCCTTTTCATCTTGACACCCTATACCCAGGAGGAAACATTCCCCCGAGTGCCCATATCCCACATGCACCTCCTTGCATTGAGCATAGGTATGTTCCACTGCTGGAAATCGGTTTGCTTACTTGCGACACTCGTTTCATCCTCTTTATCATAACATTCATTTGACTATGAAAAAACAAAAAATATGGGAGGGAAGGGAGTATTATATTATATTGGAAGCAGTAGTGTCACCTTTGAACAGAGAAAAAAAGTTTTGAATCCACTTGGCATCAAAATTTTGGGTTTAGCATGACCTTAGGAAGCTGAGCGCGTTACAAAGAGTTTACTCCACCGACTAGTTACTCTTCCAGTCCCTATGGAGAGTTTGATTGATGCCTCTTGCATCTCAAAGTTTCATCATTGAGTCTATGCTACCCGAGTCTTCTATATGTCTCATTCTCTTGTTCAAAGGATGTCTATCAACCTGTGTCGGCCATTCCTCAGAACTCTTGACTTTGCATGTCATCCATACCCTCAGTTTGTATCAAAATCACATGAATTTGTAGTCCTATTGCGCACTTTGGTCCTACTTTCCTCATTGGTAGGTAACCTTGAACCTAGCAGTCAATGCTTCATCATTGGTCACTGACTGGGTGGTTTCCTTTGTGTTCGACGATAAGACATATTTTCACACATTGGGATTTGTGCAATGTCTTGGATGTCATTATCCCTATTGGTGGTTTCCTCTCCTTTGTCAACAATTTTCCTCATTGGCTGCTACTCAAAGGGTATTTTTCGTGTACTGCTTGCATATGGCACAAGCGAAAGACACACAGGATCATTGGTTCATGAAAATGTTCTTCGTTCGATTTCCTCCAAACCATCAAGATCATGACTTGTACCTCGTGATGAATGATGAGAGATTCCTTAATGCTCTCCTTTTAACAGGTCTCCCTCCATCAACTTCAGCTCATCTATTCTGGAGATGATACCTAGAGTTCTATTAGTACCTAGAGGCTTGCAGTCATTAGTGGCAGGTTCTCTTGCCATTGACAGTTGGGAATACATCAATGTCTCTTGATCAATGGATTCTTCAAGTGTTTGACCCCGACTCCTTTATTCAAACTTGTAAGAATGTACTCGGTGCCTTGATACCTAATTTCATCATAAGTAGGATATCTCGCGTTTGTTAACAGTATACCTCAATGACCGATAATCAAACGAAGTCTCATTGTGTTCGACCTCAAGTCCTTTATTCACACGATGTAGACTTGCACCTTTGTTGGATTTTGTAGAAGACTTGAATACATTAGTTTATAGTCCCAGCTTCCCTGAGTTGTTGCTACCTTTCATTGGAATAGTACCTATGTGACTTCAATGATCATGGGAGATCAGATTGTACTCCATTGTATACAAATATCTTGAGATTGATATTGAGACTGGTTTTACTGGGCCTTGTTCGTGATTATAACAGCGTTTGGCATGTAGAGACATTTGTATTCATATTCATGGCCATGGACAAGTGTTTGGAATATTTTCACATGGATATGCAGTGTAATTCAAATTGGTAGCCATGTGTGCAAAGTTAGTACATATTGTAATGAGAAACTAGTTCTTCTAGATGGGTCCCAATTACTCCACTTCTGGGTCTTATAATGTATTTCGGCGATCACAGATACTCTTATGACCTCACACATTAGGGGGCATCTGTTATAGCAAGATTTTCCTCACCCTATGCAAACTTGCATAGAGGGCCTTTTTCCATTTTCCTATGCAGACTTGAAGTCCCTTTTTGTAAATCCCAGAGCTAAAAACATTTATTTTCCACATATACATGACCTACCTATAGTAAAACATGTGTATGTGCAGGTTGCACCACTACATCCCGCGTACATCAGGATTTGTGCCCAAAATTAAAAAATGGTGTCGGGTCTCCATGTCACGTCACGAGATCTATGATCCTTATCCTTCCATATACTGGAAATGTTCTAACTCGACCCTTCAGTTCCACTTGAAGGATACAAATGGGCCAAATATGAGCTATGTAAAAGAGGAGAAGAATTCAACTTTGAGAGAAAAGTTACTCTAGAGAAATTATTCACTTCTCATTGAGTCTGCATCCCTTTTTCCTTTAAGTATGAACACATTGTTCAACCCCCAAGATCTTCCCTACAGATTGAGAACCTCATTGTCTCTCTTATATGATATTTCCTTTGGTGGAGGATTGAAGTGGTGGAGGCCTAACTGGAAGGAACTTAGTTTCTCGGTTCTGAACCGTGACGACACAGAAGTTTTTAATTCATTATTTTCTGTTGATTATGTTTTAATAGAAATACTCTTTTCTCGTCCAATTAATATCTTGCGAATATTTGAATTGTTATTCCATGGAAGCATTTGTTATGAATGTTCATGGATTATTTTATTGAATGTAATAACTGTTGGATCATGTTGTCATTGATGCCAATGGTTTGTCATTGATGCCAATGGTTTGATTACTTGGGAGATTGTTGGATCATATGTCATTGATGTAAATGGTTTGGTTTGATTGATGTCA
>SNQJ01S0026926.1:88954-125455 GCA_010110895.2 Picea sitchensis
CTTAGCTTATTGACGCATGGTTGATATACTTGCTTGGTGCAAGTAATGATGTATGATGGTACACTCATGGATGGTATTTTCACATTGTTTGGCATGTTGGCAGATGCACATGTTGGCATATTGGTAGATGCACATGTTGGAATATGGTGGATACATTTCATTGATGATATATTTTGGCACATTGTTGATGTACATGGTTGATGTACATGGGTGTTGTGCAAGAGGGAAGTTTTGGGAAAAATAAACCCACACTCATTCACCCCCCCTCTAAGTGTGGTAGGTGTGTCCAACAATAACATTATATAATATCACCATATGCTTGCGTTTCTTGGTTTTTGAGGACTAGTTGCAAGTGTATTTCTTTGAGTCAAGTGCTCAGTGGTGGACTTCATCAAACGTCTGGATGAGGTATGCCCTTTATCTTGCCTTGTTAGCATATTTTTTTATATAGAATACTTGATATTAGAGTTTATTTTTGTAGTCATTTCTATCTGTTTTGGTTTACCCCTATCCCTAGAGAGATTTTCCTCGTAACCGATATCTTGATTGTAAAATGCCCAATCCAGTCTTGATAATTTTGGAGAAGGTGTAGTATTATCCACTACATCAATTAACTCAAATTATACCATAGTGAGAACACCATATAAATCCATTGGTATTCCTTTCAATCGACCAATTGGTATTACTCTATGTTGGTTTTCCAATTTCAATTGAATAGGTGAATATCCCAGTTCAGGTTCCCCCATGCATTCCCATGTTTTCTTAGGAAGAACATTTACTTCATATCCCAAATCTAATATGATTTCACCCATGTTAAAGTCTCCAATGTTTGCATTCAATATGAAATCTTTAATTTTTCTTGTCTTCCTATGGACACGATTTACTGTCTTTTTTTCTAGTTGTATCTCTTCTCCAGGAATGAATTTTTCTATCAAATTTGTAATACTTTTATAGATGTTTTATAATTCAATAACTTCAAGTAAGATACCAGAAATTTTCTTAGATTACTTAACTTTTTTGAAGTCTTATATCCACTGGTATGATCATATGGATGAGGCATATCATATATTGTCACATCATAAGCTGGTTGGGCAGTCAAAGTAGAAGAAATATTCTCCTGCAAAATTTCTTTTCTAGCCTTCTTGAATGTCTCTTTTTCCTTGTGCACATCAAAATGTTGTTGAGGTCTTGTATTCTTTTTAACCCACTAGTGTTGGTTCTGATTATGATTTGTTGCATCCGCTCCTGTCTTGGTTCCACCTCTAGTAACTATATTGATCTTTTTCCCATCATCTCTAGCTTTTGTGGCAATCCATTGAACATTTTGATTATTTTGATTCCTCTTTTCCTGTATCTTTGTCAGAAGTGTCAGACAATCTTTTGTAGTATGATCTATTATGCGATAGTACATGCATGTTTCTAGTGTTAGTGGAAAATACCTTTCATAGTGTCTAGGTTGCTAACAATTGTGGAAGGTTACTATCCCTTTGCTTCTTCCAAATCCTCCGCTTCCACGCCCTCCTCTTTCGAATCCTCCTATGTTGCCTTGATTCTCTGTGAACGGTGTATTATATTGTGGTACTTGATTATTTGAGGTGGTGTTGCAAACTGTTGCACATTATTATATTGCTTCACAAGTGGACTTGTCATCAGTTCATCCTGCATCCTATAATCATCTGAAGTCCTTTCTTTCATATGTTCCTCATGTCCTACAAACTTGCAAAAATTGCAGAATGTAGTCTTAGGCACTATTTCATATTTTTGCGTAATTGGAGAATGATAGGGATCATGTTCATGAGTTTTACATATTTCACACCATAATCCTCCTATAGGTAAGGGATTCGAAAATCCTTCTCCCCAATACTGCGCAAATTTTGGGCACTCATTCTTGTGAAGTCCTTATGTTCTTCATAAGATACATGAAACTGCTTACCTTTTCTCCTTGCCTTTATTTTAATTCAGCTGGAATGTCAGATTATTAATATATGCTCTCATCTCTTCTACAACTGGATCTATATTCTTATACTGATTTTCTTCCAATTGTAAGGCTTCTTGTAGAGCCTCATCTTGAGTCTGAAAATTTTGTTGCCTCAATGGATATTTAAAGTGTTGTAATAATGAATTTATATATAGGATATTTGAACTTACCGTTCAAGTGATTAAACTTTTGATTTAATTCCCAAAATGAATCTCCTCGATTTTGTTTGATTTCTATCATTTCATTCATATATTGATATTCTGAACTTGGTCACTGGAACTCAATAATTAGTTCCTTCTTCACATCTGTGACAATTTCGGTGTTCCTTGTGGACTGTTTACTACTAGACTCATAAACCAATGTAGTGCGCAATTTTTGAATGTTATTGCAAGATGAGCCACTTTTGTATCTTCATATATGAATTATTTATCTTCCAAAATATTCTCACAAATGAATAAATGTTTCTTTGGGTCCTCCGACCCCTCTCCATGAAATTATGGTAACCGAATGTTTAGATCTTCTCCTGCCATTGTAAAATTTGTCTTACCACCTCTGTGCGGTGTAGATAACTGACTATTGTTACCTGAACTTGTACTTCCACTTAAATTTCCACTGGTCCCTTGATCTATTGGACTCCTTCTGCCAATAATTTTTTGTTGTTTTCTTCGTCACTTTCCAAGCCTTCCCTCTCGATGACTGCTATCTTTTTCCTATTAATATTATATTGGTAGGGTCTTCCACTATGCGTTGTTCCCACTCTATCCATTATTTCTCTTATATGATCTTCATCCACCATAATAGGGTACATTTATTGATTCTGATTACCTCTATCAATATCCCTCTCCATATCTCATATCATCCTTAGTGTTTCCCCCAGTCTCCCCATGCATTTAGTTTTCAGAATCCATTGTCATTACACCTTTATCATGCATTATAATATTGATCGATGTGTACAATGATATAATATACCTTCCTCTTTATCCCTTCACAAACGTATTCTCTACAGTAGTGTATGATTTTTCATCATCGAATGCAAACTCGGTAATGAATCCTACAATAATGTTGCCTAGCAAGAAATCCACTACGCGCGTGAATTTATTATTCACTTTTTGTAGCTATGCAATATTCTCAGTAGTCCATTCTATTGGTCTTATCCAATTATTTGGGTGATTTTCCTTCAATATCAGTATCCATTACTGCAGAAAATGTGGAAATTCACAGAAAAATGCCTCATGAATATCAATAAATATGTAGCTCTACAAATACTGACGTGGTGTATACTTAGGGTTTCTATTTTCTTTCTGTGCAAAATCGATCTATTTTATTGTCAACCAACATTAGATCTCTTGTTTAGTGAGATTCCACATTCTGAACATCCCCTTCTAATACTTGATTCTCTTCAATTTTCTTCTCAGCAATTCCCTTACAATATGTTCTTCTGGGTTCTAGTTGACAACAAAACCATTTGTTGTATGTTCAGGGGTCACTGGGGTTCTACTTTAGGTTTCCAACAAAACTATGCAAACCATCGTCCCTTCTAGAGAATAGATGGAAACACTACGCACAAAGTGCACAATGAAATCTCATCTGAGATGGATTATGGGTAACTATATGACCCAAATGTTTGCAATATTGGAAGGGAGGTTGCTGAGAGGATGTGGGACATTCTTTGTACCTCAACATCCATTATATGTTTGCAATCTTGGAAGGGAGGTTGTTGAGAGGATGGGGGACATTCTTTGTACCTCAACATTCATTAGATATATTATTCTAATACCACATTATATCCAGATATACCATTCCATAATTAGATACATTCATTAAGATTCATTATGCAGTAAATAACCTAACTATTCTACTATGTGTTGCATTTTACTATTAACAAATTCATTCATTCATTCATCATAACTAAATAACTGCAAGAAATAAGATAAACATTCCACACAGAGACTTAAAATTACCTTGGTACACCCCCTCAGATACATCCACAAATATTTGGCTTCTTCTCTCTTTTATTATTCTTCATCAAAGTTTATAGCGTTGCACACATTACATATGAGTACAACTGAGGCTTAAAATATCACACCAAGATACACAACTTGCAATATTACCCTCAGTTACAATGCATATATTTGTCTCAAAAACTAACTCTAAGATCATCTCCAACACTAGCTCGATATTTCTCCTAATAGAAGCTATGATCATCCTCGTGATCCTTACATCACATATTTATATTACAAAAAGGGTAAAATAATCATTACGACAATGAACGAAAACCTAACCCACTAACCCTAAGTGGATTAGGTTTTTCCACTTTATAACTCCCTAAGTGCGGTTGGTCCAAAATCCAACAGTTTTCCTCGTTGATCCACCTCTTTCGTACTTCCTTTGACTTTCCTACTTTATAGGGATTGCTTTTGTTGGACACAGTGGTATGATATTGTCATTGCTTTCAATAAAGTGCAAGTGATGAGATCAAATCTGAGGATATATAATGTAGCAGATCACGCAGAAGCCCGACACTACACATAAGAATCCCTTTCATAGGAATGAGTTAAAACAACCGTTAGATTAGTTCGGGATCTATCTTGATCGTAATATAGAATCAAGTGGGAGGACATGATAAGAATACCCCATAAGACACGAAGTCTTGAAACATCAAAAACCGTGAAGTAAACATGGATCGTCAGATCTGGTGGAGAAAATTCGGGTTAGTTCTAAGTTGTTGGATCAAGTAGGAAATAGAAATATTCAGTACTTCGGAGCTTCGCCACTTCAAATATTGCTAGAAACACGTAAGAATCCATGAAATTCATAAGTCATGAAATAATGCCAACCATCGATCAGAAAGGAGCTTTAGATGGTTTCCCAGTCGTTAGATCAATATTTGATCTAGATTTTGTTAAATTTGGTAGCATTGATGGTCATTCTCCAATGAGAATCCATATGGGCCACCCTGAGGCTAGCCAGGGAGATTTGGAGAATCAACCAATCTTGTGAGGTATTGACAAAATCTAGGGGGAATGGACAACCTCTGTGAGTCAAACCAAAAGTCAGGATGAACGAGATTCTATGTGAGTCTAATGCAAAAGTCAGGGGGGACGTACAACCTCTGTGAGCATAGACAGTCTAGTGCAAAAGTCAAGGGGAACTTACAACCTCTATGAGCATAGATAGACTAGTGAAAAATTTACGGGGAACGTACAACCTCTGTGAGCCCAATCAAACCTTGTGAGCCATGAGAAAAAGTCAAGGTATCTAGCAAAAGTTATGTTGAATGTAAAATTCCTATGAGCTAGAAACAAACGATATTCCTAATATTGAAAATGATGTAATTGTATTGATCTAGTGTGTTGGCACGTGTAAACAGTATCCACTATGAACACAATTTTGAATTTCCTTGTCAAGAGTTGTAACTAAAGTCTTGAGTCTGGTTCTATTTTAGTAATGTTGAGTTGCAACTAAAGTCTTGAGTCTAGTTCTATTTTAGAACTAAAGTGTAATGTTGAGTTGCAACTAAAGTCTTGAGTCTAGAACTAAAGTGTAATGTTGAGTTGCAACTAAAGTCTTAAGTCTAGTTCTAAGTTCGAACAAAAGCATGTCAGTCTCAAGTCTAGTTCTAAGTTCGAACTAAAGTGTAATGTTGAGTTGTAACCAATCTCAAGTCCAGTTCTAAGTTCGAACTAAAGTGTAATGCTGAGATGTAACCAATATCAAGTCTAGTTCTAAGTTCGAACTAAAGTGTGAAGCTGAGTTATGACTAATGCATGCATTCAGGTTACTATTTTGAGATCCTCTTCCCCTCTTCAACCTATATAAGAAGAGGTCGAACCCTCTCCTCAACACAGTTTGTGCAACACAGTTTTTCAATACAGTTTTGCAATACAGTTTTGCAACACAATTTTGAAATAGAGTTTTCATATGCAGGTTGAGGGTGAAGTAATAGAGGAGCACATCAATGATAAAGAGGTAGCATATCGAAGTTGTATTTCAGCAAGGTCTCATAAGTCTTTGTCAGGTCAGAGTCATCTTGGCAAGCTCTTTGAGAGAAGTTCATTCATGGTGGATATTTGTAAGAGATCTTACATTATTAATGCAATAAAGGAATATTGTTTGTTGGGGTTTTTCTCCCTGTACAGGCTTTCCCGAGGGTATATGTGTTGTTGATATGCATGCTTACTTATCTACATAATTATTTCTATACGATTATGATTTGAAATTGTTGAAGTGTATTAAGATGGAATCAAAGTATTGAAGAAAATAAAAGAATCAATCCTCATAAGAAATCAAGCTCATAATCTAACATGGTATCAGAGATTAGGGTGTGTTAAACATGTTAAAGTGTAGAAGCAAGTACACACAGATCCAAGCAAGCTTGATTAAGTTTCCAGTGTGAGGATCATGGCATCCTCCATTTCAGTCAGGGCCAAAGATAGGCACGAAGGAGCTACCAACTTTAATGTGTGGAAGCTCCATATAACAAATATCTTGAAAGAGCATGATCTTGAGCAGTATGTGTCCATAGTGGTGGAGGAACCAATGAATAATGCAGGAAGAATGACTTTTAGGAAGACTCAAGAAAAGGCCAAGCGAATCATCTTTGACTCAGTCAAAGACAGTATAATGCCTACAATGACTTCATTGATGACTTCCAAGGACTGTATGGATACCTTGGTGAATTTGTATGAGAAACGGGCTCCAAGTCAAAAGAGGACACTTAAGAACAAGCTTAATTATTTGAAGATGGAGAAAGGTGAATCAATGGCATATTTTTGTTCCAGGATAGCTCCGATTAGAGATCAGCTTTTGGTCACAGGGGTGACTATGGACGATGATGATTTAGTGTAGGCCATTTTTATGGTCTTCCTTATTCATGGGAGACCTTCTTATCCAGTGTAAGTGGGAGAGAGATTCAACCCATGTTTGAGAGGTTATGGCATGATTGCCTCTAGGAGGAGAGTCACACAGCTACCAGGAGCGAGCCAACGAAAGAAGAGCACTCATCTTTAGCATCAAGATTCAAGGGAAAGAAGAAAGGCACTTTCCAGAAAGGCTATCAATGGAAGACAAACATCAAAGGTACATTCAAAGGAAAGAATATTGATACATAAGATATTAAATTCTTTAGTTGTAATAATTTGGGTCATTTTTCTAAAGATTTTTGGTTTAGAAATAAATATCCTAGGAAAGGGAAACATCATGCCTCAACTGCTGAGGATGATGAATCCAAAAGAAATCAGAAAAGTCCTTCTAATGAGAAAGAGAATAGGAAATAATATTATTTGGCTTTTGCTTTATCTAGTTCAATTTCCACGGGGCCGAAAACTTGGTTAGTAGATAGTGGTGCATCAAAGCACATGACAGGGTACAAGGAGATCCTCTCATATTTCGAGACAAAATCTTTTGCAGTTTAGGTCGAGCTTGGGGATGAAAAATGCTACAAGATAGAGGGAGTAGGCTCTATCTCCTTTAAATTGGAATCTGGAGCTAGACTTCATGTTGATTAAGTATTATATGTTCTAGGGATGAAGAAGAATCTACTATCAGTTGAAACCCTTGAGGACAAGGGATATTGGGTTATCTTCAAGGACAGGAAGGCACTACTATGGGCTAAAGGTAGCCACTTAAGTACAACAAAACCCATTGGAACTCGCAGTGGAGGATTGTACATCCTGTCAAGACAGTCAGTTCAGGCATTGGCTCATGATACGACTAGATCCAACGAGTTGTGGCACAAAAGACTTTGACATCTTCATTACAAAGCTCTTCGAGATCTACAGAACATGGTATGTGGCATGCCCTCTATTTCTCTTCGTAAAAATTAAATTTGTAAGGGATGCATGCTAGATAAAAATATAAAGAAAGCATTTCCTAGTAGTGACAACAGAGCTGATGGCATCTTAGATCTGGTTCATTATGATGTATGTGGTCCCATGTCATCTCCCTCACTCAGTGGTTGTTTGTATTATGTCATTTTTATTGATGATTACTCAAGAAAATGTTAGATATATTTTATTAAAGCTAAAAGTGACACATTTGATAAATTTAAAGAATATAAATCCTTTATTGAAAAGAAGACAGGGAAACACATTAGAATCCTTAGAACAAACAATGGAGGAGAGTTTGAATCTCTTTAGTTTGAGGATTTCTACAAGTCAACAGGAATCAAGAGAGAGTTGATCGTGCCATATAACCCTCAACACAATGGTGTTTCTAAGAGGAAAAACAGGACTATTTGTGAGGCAGCGAAAGCAATGATGTTTGACCAGGATCTGCCAAATTCTTTATGTGTAGAAGCTACCTCCATTACCATGTATATTCAGAACAGGTCTCCACATGCTATTTTGAAGAAAAAAACTCCTGAAGAAGTCTTCTCAAGGATCAAACTTGAAGTAGGACATATAAGGATACTTGGATGTCCTGTGTATATTCATGTCCCTAAGGAAAAGAGGACAAAGATGGAACCTTCAGGAAAGAAAGGGGTTTTTGTGGGGTACAGTGAGAACTCCAAAGCTTACAGGATTTATGTACCAGGTCAGAGGCAAATAGTGGTAAGAATAGATGTAACTTTCCATGAGGAAGCCGCATTTAATAAATCCAGAGAGCTTCACTAGGATTCAGAAGCAGTTCAACCAACTTCACCCTCTTCTGAAAATGAAGAGTCAGATGATCAAAGGGAGGAACCTCATGAAGGGCCAATTAATGAGCCCCTAGAACCCGCTGAAGTGTTAGAAAGAACTATTGAAGAACCTCCAGCCAAAATGAAGTCGGGGTGGCTTAAAGAAATAGTGCAGAAAGCGGAAAGGATAGTTGCTCCCAAAGGAACTTTCAGGGAAAGGAAGAAGCCTCATAGGTTTGGAGGCTATGTTGCACTGATGAGCAACATTAGTGATGCCAAACCTTCTTCATTTGAAGAAGCAGATAAATTACAAGTATGGAAGAATTCCATGCTTGAGGAATACAAGTCTATTATAAAGAACAATGTTTGGGACATTGTGCCAAGGCCAAAAGACAAATCAGTGGTTTCTTCCAAATGGATCTATAAGATCAAACATGTAGTTGATGGAAGTCTAGAAAAGTTCAAAGAAATATTTGTAGCTAGAGGCTTCACTCAGAAAGAAGGAATCAACTATGAAGAGACTTCTTCTCCTGTAGCCAGGTATACCTCCATTCGAGATATTATTTCTTTAGATTTCGTACTTGGTTGGAAACTACATCAGATGGATGTAAAAACAACATTCTTGAATGGAAATATTGAACATGAGGTCTTTGTGGAACAACCAGATGGTTTTATACTGCATAACAAAGGCACTCATGTATGCAAGATAAGGAAGGCCTTGTATGGTCTTAAGAAGGATCCCAGATTTTGGTATGACAGGATTGATGGCTTTCTTAAAAGCCTGGGCTTTCAGAAAAGTGATGCTGATGCAAATCTATACTTCAAGGTAAGAGGTAACCAACCTGTTATACTAATCCTATATGTTGATGATCTCTTTCTAACAGGNTCAGTGGTTTCTTCCAAATGGATCTATAAGATCAAACATGTAGTTGATGGAAGTCTAGAAAAGTTCAAAGAAATATTTGTAGCTAGAGGCTTCACTCAGAAAGAAGGAATCAACTATGAAGAGACTTCTTCTCCTGTAGCCAGGTATACCTCCATTCGAGATATTATTTCTTTAGATTTCGTACTTGGTTGGAAACTACATCAGATGGATGTAAAAACAACATTCTTGAATGGAAATATTGAACATGAGGTCTTTGTGGAACAACCAGATGGTTTTATACTGCATAACAAAGGCACTCATGTATGCAAGATAAGGAAGGCCTTGTATGGTCTTAAGAAGGATCCCAGATTTTGGTATGACAGGATTGATGGCTTTCTTAAAAGCCTGGGCTTTCAGAAAAGTGATGCTGATGCAAATCTATACTTCAAGGTAAGAGGTAACCAACCTGTTATACTAATCCTATATGTTGATGATCTCTTTCTAACAGGAAATGAAGGGTTAATAGCCTCATGTAAGAGGGAGCTAACCTCAGAATTTGAGATGAAATACTTAGGCTTGATACATTACTTCCTAGGATTGGAAGTGTGGCAAAGACATGGCGAGATATTTCTGGCACAAGGAAAATACATAGTGGATGTACTAAAGAGATTTGGTATGATGGATCATTGATGATGCAAATCCATGTATACTCCGATGGTTACAAACATGAAGAAGTTGCATGATTCTGATACAGGTTCAGATTTTGTGGATCCCACCATGTATAGGAAGTTGATTGGATCATTGATGTACATGATCCCCACTAGGCCAGATATATGCTATGCAGTGATTGCAATTATTCAGTCCATGAATGAACTGAGATAGACACATTGGGTGGAATCAAAGCACATCTTGAGATATCTCAGAGGGACAATTACTTATGGCCTGAGATATACATCCAGTGGTGGTTTATTTCTGCATGGGTATGCAGATGCTGACTGGGAAAGAAGCCCAGTGGATCAGAAGAGTACTTTTGGATATTGCTTCAGTTTAGGATCCACTATGATCTCTTGGTCAAGCCGAAAGCAGAGATCCATTGCACAGAGTACAACAGAGGTTGAGTACATTGTAGCAATTGATGCTAGCAAGGAAGCAGTATGGCTAAACAAATTGGTTTCTGTGTTGTTTGGTGACAATCTTGAGACGACGGTCATTCGCTATGATAATCAAAGTTGCATAAAATTGACAGAGAACCCGATATTTCACGACAGGTCAAAAAATATTGACATGAGGTACCACTACATCCGAGACTTGGTCTAGAGAAAAACTGTAAAGTTACAATACATAGCCACAAGCGAGCAGGTAGCTAATATCCTGACCAAGACTCTGACCTCGAGACAGTTTGTGCAGTTAACAAGAAAGCTTGATGTGGCTGAGAATGACTCCCTCGCTGAGAGGGAGTGTTAAATTTGGCAGAATCAATAATCATTCTCCAATGAGAAGCCATATGGGCCACTTTGAGGCTAGCCAGGGAGATTTGGAGAATCAACCAGTCTTGTGAGGTATTGACAAAAGCCAGGGGGAACGAACAACCTTTGTGAGTCAAACTAAAAGTTAGGATGAATGAGATGCTATGTGATTCTAATGCAGAAGTCAGGGGGAATGTACAACCTCTGTGAGCATATATATTCTAGTGCAAAAGTTAGGGGGAATGTACAACCTCTGTGAGCATAGACAGACTAGTTCAAAAGTCAGGGGGAACATACAACCTCTGTGATCCTAGTCAAACCTTGTGAGCCATGAGCAAAAGTCAAGGTATCTAGCAAAAGTTAGTTTGAATGTAAAATTCCTATGAGCTAGAAACAAACGTTATTCCTAATATTGCAAATGATGTAATTGTATTGATCCAGTGTGTTGGCACGTGTAAACATTATCCACCATGAAGAGAATTTTGAATTGCCTTGTCAAGAGTTGTAACTAAAGTCTTGAGTCTAGTTCTATTTTAGTAATGTTGAGTTGCAACTAAAGTCTTGAGTCTAGTTATATTTTAGNTTCTATTTTAGTAATATTGAGTTGCAACTAAAGTCTTGAGTCTAGAACTAAAGTGTAATGTTGAGTTGCAACTAAAGTCTTGAGTCTAGTTCTATCTTAGAACTAAAGTGTAATGTTGAGTTGAAACTAAAGTCTTAAGTCTAATTCTAAGTTCGAACTAAAGCATGTCAGTCTCAAGTCTAGTTCTAAGTTTGAACTAAAGTGTAATGTTGAGTTGTAACCAATCTCAAGTCTAGTTCTATGTTCGAACTAAAGTGTAATGTTGAGTTGTAACCAAGCTCAAGTCTAGTTCTAAGTTTGAAATAAAGTGTGAAGATAAGTTATGACTAATGCATGCGTTCAGGTTACTATTTCAAGCTTGTCCTCTTCCCCTCTTTAGCCTATATAAGAAGAGGTTGAACCCTCTCCTCAACAGAGTTTGTGCAACACAGTTTTGCAATACAGTTTTGCAACACAATTTTGAAACAGAGTTTTCATATGCAGGTTGAGGGTGAAGTAATAGAGGAGAACATCGGTGATAAAGAGCTAGCATATCAAAGGTGTATTTCAGCAAGGTCTTGTAATTCTTTGTCAGGTCAGAGTCATCATGGAAATCTCTTTGAGATAAGTACATTCATGGTGGATATTTGTAAGAGATCTTACATTATTAATGCAATAAAGGAATATCGTTTGTTGGGGTTTTTATCCCTGTACAGGGTTTCCCCAGGGTATATGTGTTGTTGATATGCATGTTTACTTATCTACATAATTATTACTATTCGATTATGATTTGAAATTGTTGAAGTGTATTAAGCTGGAATCAAAGTATTGAAGAAAATAAAAGAATTAATCTGCATAAGAAATCAAGCTCATAATCTAACAGATTTAAGTGTTGATTATTGATATGGAATGGAAATGTTGAACCATAATATCACACTAAATTAAATAAGGTGTTTGACTCTGGCGTCGACTACTCCAACGAAATGAAGTATGAAACATGTAACTTTACCTGAAGGTTGAAGCCCTGAAGTCACTAACTCTTGTCGACCATCGGATCAAACGAAGAGCAGGGAAATCTCGTCAAACATTGATCAAGTGTAGTGGAAGGATAGGATAAGTGGGGCCAAATGCATGAAGTCTCATAGTAAACAAGGTTTGACTGATCAAGATAACCCCCCCTGCCTCTACCTCGGGTGAGACTTCATCTACTTCGCAGGTGTTGCCGAAAGGGCCGGTAGTTAGGGTTTTTTTGGTGCATTGTTGAGCGTTGAACCCTGGCTCTACCCCTGTGCCAAAAATCATGCTTGAGGCATCTGTTTTTTATATTTGGTTTATGACTTGAGGCACATCATTGGATGCATGATACATGTTGGTTGAGGTCTACTTGGTGAGATATATTGTTGGTTCATATCTTGTTTTATTGGTACATGGTTGATACATGGCATGATACATGATTGGTATTTGGTATGATACTGATGTACATGGTTGATGGTTGAGGCATATGGTACAGGTTATGGTGCATAGTTGACACATGATTTGGTACAAGTTATGGTGCATGGTTGATACATTGTTTGGTACATGTGTTGGTTCATGGTTGATGCACTTGTTGAGGTACAGGTGTTGGTGTATGGTTGATGAACGTTTTTAGGTACAAGTTGTGGTACACAGTTGATTCTTTGTATGGTACACGTTTATGGTTTGGTACATGGTTGAGATACATATCTTGTGATGATATGTTGGTGATATTGGTACATTCTTGTAGATGCATGTGTTGGTGATGTTGGAAATATAGTTGAGAGGTGTCCTTGGTATATGTTTCATGTGAGAGGATATTTTTGAGTATGAGTGAGAGTCATAGGTTCATGTGATAGTGACAATTATTGTGGTAGTGACAGTTGGTATACATTTATATTTTAGGATAGTCGGACAGGAAAAGGAAAGGGGTTTGTAGCCTCCTTCCTGTTGGATCCGAAGAATCAGGGAGTTGTATCTTCCTTTAGGTTGGAGCCTAAGAATCATGGGGGTGTATCCTCCTTCTCATGGGAGACAAAGAACTCAGGGATTTGTAGCTTCCTTCAAGGTGGAGCCTAAGAATAGAGGTTGGATCCTCCTTCCAGTTGCAGCTGGATAATTTTGGAAGTTGGTGCTTCCTATGAATGAATTATTGATATATATAAGAATGAATTTGTGGTTTTCTCACATTTGGGTTTCTGCTTAAATATTGGTGTACTATGTATTTGATGTGATGTTGTTTATGTGATGTCTCTTATTATTAAATGTTCATGATATATTGAATGAAAAAATAAATGATACATTGATGATAAACTATTGAGCATTGTTGTTAAAGTGAAAGAATATATATTGTGGTTAAAAGTTCTATAAAGTGCTCATATTGATTCACCCATCCCCTCACAACATTCCAACAATCAGTATCAAAGTAGGTTCCTTTAAGGAAACAATTTAACCACTAGAAGGTAGATCATGGAATGTAGTATCAATGGAGTACCAGTGTTCAATTGTCATAATGGTCCAAACTATGAGATATGGAGCAGAAGAATGAAAACATTTTTGCAGGAACATGGATATGATATTTGGTATTTAGTTGTTACAGGATATAATGGTTCAAAGAAACCAAAGACTGCACCCAAGAAGGAATTGAAGAACAAAAACAAAATAGAAATGGATTTCATCATGGAACGATTACCTAATTTGTTAAAAGACAATGTCAGAAAATGTTCATTAGCTAAAGAACCATGGGATAATATACATAATATATATTTCTCTTCCATCATAAGATACACAAATATTTTCATCATGTCAAACCAATTCAAAATAAGAAGAGTATGAAGAGGTAGAAGTCGATTACACAGTAGAATTGATCAGTTCCCTAGAAAATATAACGATTGAAAGAAAGAAAATCAAGTCACTCCAGGAAGAAATAAATAAGAAAGAAGGATCTAAAAACTCAACCTCCAAAGAAGTCGATAAAACAATCACAAAGTTAAAATATCATCTAGAAGAATCCAAAAGAAATGAAGAAAATCTCAAGGACCATAAATAGGGTTTGGAATCCAAAATAGTAGCACAAAAGGAGGAAGAAGAAAAGAGAGAGAATATATTGACATATCATCTCAAAGAAAGAACTAAGGAACTAAATCATCTTGAAGGAGAATTTGGTCAAGAAGAGAAAAGACTTGAAAAATAAATCATTTATTAAATATCCAACTTGAAGAACAAAATCGAAAAGAAGAAGTCATAAATATTTAGATGATGAAGAAAGAAAAAGAGGTTGATAATCTTGAATAGGAAGTTGTCACATTGAGAGTTAATCTTGGAGCTCCGAAGTCCAGAGATCATGGTCCCATCATTGGACATATGGGGGATAAAATAAAAACAAAGGGGATTCATAAGTTAACACATGTCCATTGCAGGTACAGGAAAATGCACTAGATAGCGAAGTAACATCTTGATTCAGATCTGTTGGAGAACTGGGGACACAACAAAATCAAGTGAATGGTATAAGGAGTTGATCCATACCTATGTTCAACTCATGAGGATGAATCAATATTAGTATTCTAATTAAAATCATAAACATACATAATAAATTAAATGAATAAAAGGACATTAGTTGGAATACTATATAAACAAGAAAGAATGGTGAGAAGAAGGTGTCTATGATGTCTAGATTAGAAGATCAAAACCAGAAGCAGATTCCAGGAAGAAAAACTAATGATTCTTATGCAGTGAGGCTGGAAGTGAGGATCAAGGAAGGATTCATATCCTTTACTAAGTAAAGTGTAAAAAAAAAGGGAGTTGGTGCTTCCTAGGGTTGGTGCCTTGAAAAAAAATGGAGTTGGTGCTTCCTAGAGTTGGTTCCCTAAAGACAAGGGAGTTGGTTCTTCCTAGGGTTGGTTCCCTAAAACAAGGGAGTTGCCACTTCCTAGGGTTGGTTCCCTAAAGAAGGGGATTCGTGTCTGGAAGATTTGGTGCTCTAAAGAGTCTTGGTGTCCTTCACAATCTCAGACTACTCTTTATAAATCCTTGTAATTCTTTTTAATTATATTTATATAAAAAAATTTAAATACAAGTCCATTGATGATATATTGTGATGTTTAATAAAAACAAAATTTATTACTTATTGTTTAAAAAGGTATTATTGATTAACCCCCCCTCTCAGCATTCCAACAATCAGTATCAGAGCAATTTCCTTTAGCACAGTCTAATAGCTGGAAGGTAGATCCTGAAAGAAATGGATCAACAAGAGGGAATGTCTTCCAACAAAGCACCATTGTTTAATGGAGGTGGTTATGATCTATAGAAAATATGGAAAGATACCTGTTGGATCTTGGTTTTGATGTTTGGAAATATATTATAGATGGTTAGACTGCACCAGCTACTCCACCCATAGATACCGCAGGAAATAATATTTGCAATGACAACTCAATATAAGTCAATGTCATTCTAGGAGGATTAACAAATCCTGTATTTTTTTAGGTAATGCATTTTAATTCATTTAAGGATATATGGGATAGACTGGAGGTTGTATATTAAGGAGATAGAAAATTCAAGGAAGCCAAACTACAAACTTACAGAGCTCATCTTGAAAACTTGAAGATGAAAGAATAAGAGAACATTGTTGAATACCTTCATAGGGTAGATGAGGTAGTTAGCTCAATCAGAGAAGCATGAGAAGAACTTACTAATAAACCTATTGTACAAAATATCTTCAGGTCCCTATGAGATATGATGCCAATATTTCCACAATTGAAGATATACCAAAACTTGACAAACTCATAATAGATCAGCTCCATGGAATTCTTACAGCATATGAGATGAGAACAGGGAATGAAAAAGTATCAAAAGGAGAAACATCCTTTAAGGAAGATATAAAAAATATGAATCAGGAGAAAAATACGAATGAAGAGTTATCATATATATTTGATGAAGAAATTTCCAACTTCATGAATAAACTCAAGAAAGGGACTGGGAAATACAAAGGAAAGATTCCTCTAATATGTTTCAACTATGAAAAAATTGGTCACTTTTCCAATAAATTCCCCTATCTTAAGAAGAAAGAAAGTGATGATGAAAGAACCTTCAAAGATCAGAAGAAAAGAAAAACCAAAGATAAAAGGAAGTTCTACAAGAAGAAGAAAACTTTATTTGCCCAAGAAGATAGTACCTCATCTAAAGAAAGTGAAGAAGGGGATCCATAGATTTTATTTATGTGAATGAAAACTCAAGATGGTAATCATTCGAAAGATGAAGAAGAAGTGAACCTCAAGGAATAATTCATCTTTTCAATTGAAGAACTAAGAGAATCTAAAAACAAAACAAGTTACTAAGTGAACAACTTTTAGAGATTGAAGAAGCTATTAAATCAAGAGAAAAGGAGGTTTCCAAAACATTTAGTGAGTCAGACCAATTGATTATTAAGTTAAAAAATCAACTCTGAGAAACCAAAAGAAAAGAAGAAATTTTGAATAAAGAACTCAATGAAAAAGAAAAAATATATAATATATTGGGGGATGAAATAGTTCAACTAAAAGGAAAACTAGAAAAAGAATATATTCGGTCTAAGTTTGAAAACAACTCAAAAATCCTGAACAACATTCTTAGCAGTAAGAGATCATCAAATGATAAGACAAGACTACGATATGATCCCTCTACAAAACAAGAGAATGAAAAAATCAACTATGCAGATGTTCTTAAGAACTCCATAAGAAGAAAATAAAATAATGCAAGAACAATACCATTGAAAACTATCCCAAATAAATAGAAATTTGCACTTCCTACTGAAGAAAACAATGACGAGAAGAATAAAATAATCAAAAGGAATCACTCTAATAGAAATGAATACATCTTCCTTGGTTATTGTCATTCCTGCAAAAAATTTGGACATAAAGCTTATAGGAAGTACAATCCAACAAATGTTCAAAGATATGAAAATAATGCAAAAAGAGGAAATTATAAATATTTCTCTCCCTTACAAGACTACAATGTTGAATGCTAGAAATGAAACAACTATGGTCATGAAGCTAGTGAATGTAGATTTTCAAAATACGAATTGTTCCAATAATAAAAAAGTATGGAAGAAAAAGAAAACAAATAAAACATAATGCAATGTAGCCCTATATGCGAGAAACCAATGATGTCAGTGGTGTATAGACAATGGATGTTCCAAACATGTGACGGGAGATCAAAGAAAATTTCTAAAGTTAAAAAATAAAGGAAAAGGAAAAGTAAGCTTTGGAGATAATATGTCAGCCAAAATACTGGGAAAAGGCATTGTCAGTTTATGGAAAAACAAAACCAAAACATAAGATATTTAGGAGCATTATTGGCCCTTGACCAATTTTTGAGGAAACGTTGGTCATGCCTCACCATTTTTGGGACTTCGACAGGCTAGTCGAAAATGGAGTGCCCAGGCGAAGCGGAGATCGCAGGATCTCATCCTTTTTGCGGGTTTTTTGGGTTTTAGGGTTTATGTAACGGGTATGGGATGTCGGCCCATGGGTCTTACCCATGTTTAGGCCCTTTTTGTAATGTATAAATAAGTATCTAGATGATGTAAGAGTAGTTCGAGTTCGATCTATGTGATTGTAAGACCTAGTAGGTCGATGACTTATTGTTAATTGTAGATATGTGCAAAAAGATGTGTTAAGGCTTGCAGAGCTAAGTGCAAGTATTTGGTAAGTGCTTTGTGCACATAATGTGTAAAGTCTTTGTGCTTGGACCTAACTCGAGGAAGGAGGATCTAGCGAGGTGTGCACAGATATCTTGTCCTATGCAGAGTTGTATTTGTGGATCTGTGCATATAAGAAGATTGGAAGAAGCTAATAAAGAAGAAGAAAAGTTGGTGGACGTAGCCCCACACTGGGGTGAACCACATATATCCTGTGTCATAGTGCTTTGTGCAATGTGTTCATGGTGTTTATACTTCTATTTTCTCAGTGTTGATTGATGAATGCATCTAATGTAGTAGCTTAGTTCTTAATAATGTGAATGAATGCTAGATATAAGTTAATGTTATGTGCTAAGTGAATGAAAGAATTATATCCTGGTTAATATTGTCTTGTTATGTAATTAGGGTTTTAACCTGTGATGTGAATAAGGGTGAAATACTAATGAATGTTAATTGCTAAGTGCTTTGTTAAGTATTGTGATCAAATATCTATGTCCCATCTAGGTTGTAAACACTTGAGTCTTGCAACCCCCCTACCTCTACCTCGGGTGAGACTTCATCTGCTTCGCAGGTGTTTCTGAAAGGGTCGGTAGTTAGGGTTTTGTTGGTGCGTTGTTGAAGCATTGAACCCTGGGCCTACTCCTGTGCCAACAAATGGTTCTGTTGTCAGGAATATTCTAGAGCACAAGAAAGAATCAGAGACTATATTATTGCAGATGAAATAAACCTTGAATGATCAAAGAGACATCAGTTTACTAGAGATATTAAAAGAGAAGCAGTGCATAGAAACAAGAATAGGAGACTTCGACATAGACTATGTACTGGATGAAAAACAAAGGTGAATCTTATGCTAGAGAGTACTTGGGAAATTTTTGGAAAGCCAACTATGATTCCTTCATTGGGAAGGATAGGATTGTTTAAAGGAAAGATGATAGCCCTATGTGGAAGACTTACTCATGTACCTATGACATCCCATGGAGCATTGACATAAGAAGAATTTGAGGTCATTAAGTTTGTTGAGAACAACGCTCCTTTTGCACTTTTTCTAGGAAAGACCTAGAATGAGAAATATTAGATCTGAAGGAAAGCAGAAGAGGTAGCCACAGAATAGAAAAAGAAAGAGTTAAGGGATTTCATGTCTAGAAGAATAACGCACTTAATAGAAGAACAGGAGGACAAGTCGAAGCAGCAGAAGGTTGTCCAGGTTGCAAGCACGCAAGAAGGCTTAAAGAACCTGTCCGTTTAGGAGAAAAGAAAACCTACCCCAGAAGTAGTAAGAGAAGAGATATTGCATGTGAAACTTTTGAGAGAACATTAGCAGTACAAAGTTACTATGTTAAGAGAAGATAAGAATATAAATGGAAAGAGGAATCCAAAAGCTCAGATCAGAGGGAAGAAGGCCAAAAAGATCAGTAAGAAGAAATATAAGTTAGAAATACTACAGGAGGTTCCAGTAAAAACTTTGCAGGAAGTAGGCTTGTAAAACTTGAACCTCGCCGAAATAACAGAACAATGTAGAAGAGAACTTCGACTTGGAAAATCTATATGACCATTGGAGGCATCTTGATCGTTAGAACAATGCTATGGAATGACTAGAAACACAGTTATTGTGGAAAATATCGCGATGAGACCATTGAGACCGCGCCATATAGGATGGAATCGTATTGATTGAGGCTTTTCGATCCGTTGGAGGAGTCTGTTACGACATTGTTTATTTAAGCCATCTAATGCCTCACCGAGGACACTTTTGAAAATTGTGATTATCCGAGCTAACAAGTGAACTAATTTCGATCGTGCTATGCTTTTGAGACGTTGCCACCTATTTTTCTTACCTTGAGTGTATGTTCGCCTACCCGAGTGATTTGATTACGAGCGTGTATGTCGGGCGAGCACAATGTAGTAGAGAAGTATGTGGAGGAGATCCTAATAGACCTTATGGATGAGAAGGTCATGTCTACAGGAGTATAGGCCTTGTCAACAATCAAATTGCAAGCATCTCCCTCGACTACACATTGATCCAGTCGATCTAGACCATCCTGAACCACGACGGAGAAGAGAAGCAAGCACCGCGACGACCTAGCGAACGTGAAGCTCATCCTGTCGGGCTTTCCCAACTACACCCCTCCTTTGGTTGGCATGGTTAGTTGTAACAGCTTCCCAAGAGATTTCAAATACACACTCATCACTGCGTACCTCCCGAAGGGGATGCGCGCACTCGGACTGTAGTTAGGACTGATCCCTAATATTAAGATCAATGACTTTAACCTGGTAGATAGAAATAATTATGCGATGGTCACACCGCATAGGTAGTTTACAAAGATGACGGGGAAGAAGATGAAGATAGTTCCCCAGCCATGGATCAAGGAGATTACGAGGTCCACCATCCTTAACGTTATGAATATACCCCACTTCAGCAGACATCAAGAGGTTAACGCGTGCATTAAACTCCTCTTGTCATGCTATCTTGGAGGTTATATTTGGTTGGATCTATGTGTGACTATGGATCTGGCATTGATCCACATGATCACTAGATTGAGCATGCAGGGACAAGACCCTCAACATTTCTATCCAGGGAAGGCTGCAGATCGCACCCTAGCGGAGCGAATAAAGGAAACATATGAAGATGTGGAGAAGGGGAAGTGGGGCTACAAGGTAGCCTCCATCCAAGATGGCGCAATGCTCCTAGCTTGCTAGTTGATCATTGATAATCTCGTCAGGAAGAACATACCAATGCAAGTCACGGGGTTTGTCGTCAACCTCACAGGGAAGTGATTTGAAGGGATGCAGATGAATTGGGAGAGATACCTCGTCAATGGGTTAGAGAAGGACTACCATGAATTGTAGGACCAATTTTATGAGTTCCACTTTAGTTGGTTACTCATACTCATAGAATTTGTCGATTGGGAGATGCCAGAGGGAGAGACATTCCCTGAAGTCTAGCTATGAGAACCACTAGCCGCGAGGTTCACCACCTTGTGGTATTCAAGCGATATGGCAAAGAAGTGGTAGTGGAACGTTGTCTTCCACACTTACTACTTACAGCTCACGCGGTCCATTGAGTCATTCCCCTGTATGACGTCGAATACACTCCATAGTTTCAGGCCACTCATGAAGTTCCATGTAGACCGACACTTCATATATATCACTGCGTGCGGGGATGAAATCAAGGAGGAGCTACAGTCATATTATAAATTGAATGATGAAGACATGGAGGAGATAAGAAAGGAATGCCCAAATGAATTCCTTGTACCAGTCAAGAAGAAAAAAATCTCTGAGCTCGACCTCATTAGAATTCCTGTGGTCACTAGAACTGAGTGGGATGGACCGAGAAACACTAAGAAGAAGAATAAAAAGGAATAAGTACAGGAGATAGACATCACATTGGAGGAAACTACGCCTGATTCACCTGGAGGAGGAGGAGATGACGAAGTAAACCAAGAAGAGGAAGGGGAAGAAGACAAGAAATAAAAGGGCAAAGTGACACCGCCGAAGGATCCCCTTACAGAGACTGAGATGTCAAATAAAAGGAATGTTTCTCCAAAGAAACCCTCAATGCGGAAGAAGTCACGAGACAGCTAGCCACAGTCGCAGATTGTGCTCACAGTGGATGATATTGACCTCATCATCGCAGCTGTATCAGGTGCTTCGGAGGATATCTTGCAGCGAAACGAAGCAAAGCGGGAGACAATGTATGACAAAATCGAGGCAGAACTTAAGGCGGTACAACAAGCTCTCTATTCGAGCCGCACAGTGTCTACTGCGTCATCATCATCAAAAGATGTATAGTTGGGGGATGATCCCACCCAACTGCAAAGGATAACATATGCTATAGAAGCTCGCCTTCATTGAGTATAGGAAGAAAAAGAGCAGGCCACAGAAGCCTTGAAGAAAGAAAAGGAGGAAGCCCCAGAGCAGCAAGAGAAAGATGACCTTTGAGTGAAGTTTGAAGAGGACAAAGAGAAGATCCAAAAAGAAAAAGACCAACTTCTCGCAGATAATATTGGGGTTAGAGAAGCAGTAACTAGAGAACTTCGCTCTGTGTCAGGATTGGACCATATGGAAGAAGAGACAGTTGAAAGGCAAGTGGGGAAGCTTGCTAAAGCTATTCAAAAACTTTAAGCAAGAGTAGTCGAGTTAGAACTGCAAGTAGTTACGAGCACTCCATAGGAAGTGAGAGACCAAAGGGAAGAAACTGTCAGGAGCGAAGTTGAAAGAATCAAGGTGTTGGATTTAGAATGTAAGAAATTAAGTAATCGAAGTGTGGAGACCTATGAGCGCCTTGTAGAAGACTCAGAACTTAGGATATTGGAGGCACAACTCCAGTATGCGAAGAAACAAGCATCGACAGTGCAAGCACAGTTGAAGTTGATTACAGTAGTGGAGAAGATGAAAAGGTCGGAGGAGCATCGTGTAGTTCAACAGCAGGTCACTACCATCTAGAGTCGAGTTATGGAGGTGACATAGCGAATCCAGCCGGTGCAAGATGAAGCCCGCCCCCTTTTTGAAGAGCTTGAGGGACAAGGATCATAGTTGGAACAAGTAGTCACCATAATGGAACAACGCCTGGAAGGGCTTGTCACTGAGAAATTCATTCAGAAGTTCACAGAGAAGGAGGCTTTGGCAAAGAATCAAGTTGAGGTATCTCGAGCTAAGCTCGAGACCTTTGAAGCAGAATTTCCCAAATAAGAGTGACTCAGAATGAGTCACGGGTGAGTGTTGGGGGCCTATTGGCCCTTGACGAGGTTTTGAGGAAACGCTGGTTATTCTTGACCATTTTTGGGACTTCGACAAACTCGTAAACAATGGAGTGCCCAGGCGAAGCGGAGATCACGGGATCTCACCCTTTTTGTGGATTTTTTCATTTTAGGGTTTATGTAATGGGTATGGGATGTCGGTCCATGGGTCTTAACCATGTTTAGGCCCTTTTTGTAATGTATAAATAAGTAGCTGGTGATGTAAGAGTAGTTCGAGTTCGATCTATTTGATTGTAATACCTAGTAGGCCAATGACTTAGTGCTAATGTTAGCTATGTGCAAGAAGATGTGTTAAGTCTTGCAGAGCTAAGTGCAAGTATTTGGTAAGTTATTTGTGCACAGAATATGTAAAGGCTCTGTGCTTGAACCTAACTCGGGGAAGGAGGATCTGGAAAGGTGCGCTCAGATATCATGTCCTATCTAGAGTTGGCTTTGTGGCTCTGTGAATATAAGAATATTGGAAGAAGCTAATAAATAAGAAGAAGAGTTGTTGGGCGTAGCCCCACACTGGGGTGAACGACGTATATCCTGTGTTATAGTTCTTTATGCAATGTGTTCATGGTGTTTATACTTCTATTTGCTTAGTGTCGATTGATGATTGCATCTGATGTGGTAGCTTAATTCTTAATAATGTGAATGAATGGTAGATCTGAGTTAATGTTATTTGCTAACTAAATGAAATTATTAGATCTTGGTTAATACTGCATTATTCTGTAATTAGGATTTTAACATGTGATGTGAATAAGGGTGTAATACTAATGAATCTTAATTGCTAAGTGATCTGTTAAGTATTGTGATCATAGACCTATGTCCCAGCTAGGTTGTAGACACTTGAGTCATGCAACCCCCTACCTCTACCTCGAGTGAGACTTCATATTCTTCGCGGGTGTTGTTGAAAGGGTCGATAGTTAGGGTTTTGTTGGTGCGTTGTTGAAGTGTTAAACCGTGGATCTGCCCCTGTTCCAACAATCATGCTTGAGGCATGTGTTTGTGAGATTTGGTTTATGACTTGAGTCACATCATTGGATGCATGGTACATGTTGGTTGAGGACTACTTGGTGATATATATTGTTGGTTCATATCTTGGTTTATTGATACATGGTATGATACATCATTGGTATTTTGTATGATATTGATGTACATGGTTGATGGTTGAGGCCTATGGTACAGGTTATGGTGCATGGTTGACACATGGTTTGGTATAGGTTATGGTGCATGGATGATACATGTTTTGGTACAGGTGTTGGTTCATGGTTGATGCACTTGTTGAGGTATAGTTGTTGGTGCATGGTTGATGCACTTTTTTAGGTATAGGTTGTGGTACATGATTGATTCTCGGTATGGTACAGGTTGATGGTTTGGTACATGGTTGAGACACATATCTTGTGATGATATGTTGGTGATATTGATGCATTCTTGTAGATGCATGTGTTGGTGATGTTGGGCATATAGTTGAGAGGTGTCCTTGGTATATGTTCCATGTGAGAGGATTTGTTTGAGTATCGATGAGAGTGATAGGTTGATGTGATAGCGACAATGATTGTGGTAGTGATAGTTGGTCTACATTTATATTTTGAGACAGTTCGATGGGGCAAGGAAATGGGTTTGTAGCCTCCTTCCTGTTGGATCCGGAGAATCAGGGAGTTGTATCTTCCTTCAGGTTGGAGCCTAAGAATCATGGGGGTGTAGCCTCCTTCTCGTGGGATACAAAGAACTCAGGGATTTGTAGCTTCCTTCATGGTGGAGCCTGAGAATAGGGGTTGGATCCTCCTTCTAGTTGTAGCTGGAGAATTTTGGAAGTTGTTTCTTCCTATGAATGAATTATTGATATATATAAGGAAGAATTTGTGGTTTTAACCAATTTGGGTTTCCACGTAAATACCGATATACTATGTATTTGATGTGAAGTTGTTTATGTGATGTTTCTTATGATTAAATTTTCATTATATATTGAATGCAAAAATAAATGATACATTGATGATAAACTATTGATCATTGTTGTTAAAGTGAAAGAATATATATTGTGGTTAAAAGTGGTATAAAGTGCTCATATTGATTCACCCACCCCCTCACAGTATTCCAACAATTGTTATCAAAGTAGGTTCCTTGAAGGTAGATCATAGAGTGTAGTATGAATGGAGTATGGGTGTCCAATGGTCATAATGGTCTAGACTATGAGATATGCAGCAGAAGAACGAAAACATTTTTGCAGGAACAGGGATATGATATTTGGTATTTAGTTGTTACGAGATATAATGGTTCAAAAAAACCAAAGAATGCACCCAAGAAGGCATTGAAGAACAAAAAAAAATAGAAATGGATTTCATCAAGGAATAATTACCTAATTTATTAAAAGACAAAGTCAAAAAATGTTCATTAGCTAAAGAACCATGGGATAAGATACATAATAGATATTTCTCTTCCATCACAGAGTTAGAGAATTATGAAGAATATGTAGGTACAGAACAAGAATAAATATTTTCATCATGTCAAACAAATTCAAAAGAAGAAGAGTGCAAAGAGGTAGAAGTCGATTACATAGTAGAATTGATCAGTTCTCTAGAAAATATAATGATTGAAAGAAAGAAAAACAAGTCACTCCAGGAAGAAATAAACTAGAAATAAGGATCTCAAAACTCAACCTCCAAACAAGTCAAGAAGACGATCACAAAGTTAAAATATCATCTAGAAGTATCCAAAAGAATTGAATAAACTCTCAAGGATCATACATAGGGTTTGGAATCCAAAATAGTAGCATAAAAGGAGGAAGAAGAAAAGAGAGAGAAGATATTGACTGATCATCTCAAAGAAAGAACTAAGGACCTAAATAATCCTGATGTAGAATTTGGTCAAGAAGAGAAAAGACTTGAAAAAGAAATCATCTCTTAAAGATCCAACTTAAAGAAGCAAACCGAAAAGAAGAAGTCATAAAGATTTAGATGATGAATAAAGAAAAAGAGGTTGATAATATTGAAGAGGAAGTTGTCACATTGAGAGTTAATATTGGAGCGACGAAGTCCAGAGAACATGGTCACAACATTGGACATATGCGGGATAAAAGAAAAACAAAGGGGATTCACAAGATAACACTTGTCCATTGCAGGTACAGGAAAATGCACCAGATAGCGAAGTAACATCTTGATTCAAATATGTTGGAGAACTAGGGATGCAACAAAAGCATGTTAATGATATAAGGAGTTGATCCATACCTGTGATCAACTCATGAGGATGAATCAATATTAGCATTCTAATTAAACTCAGAAGCATACATAACAAATTAAATAAATAAAATGAGAAGATTATTTTTGATAAAATTAAATGAAGAGGTGAAATGGTTCAAACAAAGAGACACAATACTTCAAATTCAGACTAGTTGGAAGACTATATAAACAAGAAAGAATGGTGAGAAGAAGGTGTCTTTGATGTCTAGATTAGAAGATCAAAGGAATAAGAAGAGTCAGGAAGAAAAACTAATGATTCTTATGCAGTGAGGCTGGAAGGGAGGATCAAAGAAGGATTCATTTCCTTTACTAAGTAAAGTGTAAACAACAAGGGAATTGGTGCTTCCTAGGGTTTGTGCCTTGAAAAACAATGGAGTTGGTGCTTCCTAGGGTTGGTTCCCTAAAGACAAGGGAGTTGGTTCTTCCTAGGGTTGGTGCCCTAAAACAAGGGAGTTGGCACTTCCTAGGGTTGGTGCCCCGAAGAAGGGGATTTGTGTCCCCAAGATTTGGTGCTCTAAAGAGGATTGGTATCCTTCATAATCTCAAACTACTCTTTATAAATCCTTGTAATTCTTGTTAATTATATTTATATAATTTTTTTAAAATACAAGTCCATTGATGATATATAGTGATGTTTAATAAAATAACAAAGTAATTACTTATTGTTTAAAAAGGTATTATTGATTCACCCCCCTCTCAATATTCCAACAATTGGTATCAGAGCAAGTACCTTTAGCACAGTCTAATAGTTGGAAGGTAGATCATGAAAGAAATGGATCAAAAAGAGGGAATGTCTTCCAACAAAGCACAATTGTTTAATGGAGGTGGTTATAATCTATGGAAAAGAAGAATGGAAAGCTACCTGTTGGATCTTGGTTTTTATGTTTGGAAATATATTGTAGATGGTTAGACTACACCAGCTACTCCACCCATAGATACTGTAGGAAATAATATTTGCAATGACAACTCAAGAGAAGTCAATGTCATTCTAGGAGGATTAACAAATCCTATATTTGTTTAGGTAATGCATTTTAAGTCATATAAGGATATATGGGACAAACTGGAGGTTGCATATGAAGGAGATAGAAAATTCAAGAAAGCCAAACTACAAACCTATAGAGCTCATTTTAAAAATTTGAAGATGAAAGAAGAAGAGAACATTGTTGAATACCTTCATAGGGTAGATGAGGTAGTTAACTCAATCAGAGCAGTAGGAGAAGAAATTACTAATAAAACTATTGTACAAAATATCTTCAGGTCTGTATGAGATATGATGCCAATATTTCCACAATTGAAGATACACAAAAACTTGACAAACTCATAGTAGATCGGATCCATGGAATTCTTACAGCATATGAGATGAGAACATGGAATGAAAAATCATCAAAATGAGAAGCATACTTTAAGGAATATAAAACAAATATGAATCAAAAGAAAAATACCAATTAAGTGTTATCATATATATTTGATGAAGAAATTTCCAACTTCATGAAGAAACTCAAGAAAGGGACAGGGAAATACAAAGGAAAGATTCCTCTAATATATTTCAACTATGGAAAAATTGGGCACTTTGCCAATAAATTCCCCTATCCTAAGCAGGCATAAAGCGATGATGAAAGAACCTTCAAAGATCATAAGAAAAGAAAAACCAAATATAAAAGGAAGTTCTACAAGAAGAAGAAAACTTTATTTTCCCAAGAAGACAATAGCTCATCTGAAGAAAGTGAAGAAGAGGATCCATAGCTTCTATTTATGGGAATGAAAACTCAAGATGTTAATCATTTGGAATATGAATAAGAAGTGAACCTCGAGGAAGAATTCATCTTTGGAGTTGAAGAACAAAGAAAATCTAAAAAGAAAAACAAGTTACTAAGGGAACAACTTCTAGAGATTGAAGAAGCTACTAAATCAAGAGAAAACGAGGTTTCCAAAACCATTAGTGAGTCAGATCGATTGATTATTAAGTTAAAAAATCAACTCCGAGAAACCAAAAGAAAAGAAGAAATTTTGGATAAAGAACTCAATGAAAAACAACAAATATGTAAGATATTGGAGGACGAAATAGTTCAACTAAAAGGGAAACTAGGAAAATAAGATATTCAGTCTAAGTTTGAAAACAACTCAAAAATCCTGAACAAAATTCTTAGTAGTCATAGATCATCAAATGATCGGACAGGACTACGATATGATCCCTCTACAAAACAAGATAATGAAAAAATCAACTATGCAAATGTTCTTAAGAAATCCATAAGAAGAAAAGAAAATAAGTAAAGAAAAATACCACTGAAAACTATCCCAAATAAATAGAAATTTGCACTTCCTACTAAAGAAAAAGATGATGAGAAGAATAAAATCATCAAAAGGAATCGCTCTAATAGAAATCAATATATCTTCCTTGGTTATTGTCATTACTGCAAAAATTTTGGACATAAAGCTATACACTGTAAAGCTTATAGGAAGTACAATCCAAGAAATGTTCAAAGATATGAAAATAATGAAAAAAGAAGAAAATATAAATCTTTCTCTCCCTTACAAGACTACAATGTTGAATGTTACAAATGAAACAACTCGGGTCATGAAGCTAGTCAATGTAGATTTTCACAATATGAAAAAAGGATAAATGTTCCCAACAATAAAAAAGTATGGAAGAAAAATAAAATAAAGAAAACATAATTTAATGTAGCCCTATATGCGAGAAACCAACGATATCAATGGTATATAGACAATGGATGTTACAAATACGTGACGAGAGAGCAAAGAAAATTTTTAAAGTTAAAAAATAAAGGAAAAGGACAAGTAACCTTTGGAGATAATATGTCAGCCAAAATACTGGGAAAAGGAATTGTCAGTTTATGGAAAAACAAGACCAAAACGTAAGATATTTAGAAGCATTGTTGGCCTTTGACCAGGTTTTGAGGAAACGTTGGTCATGCTTGACCATTTTTGGGACTTCCACAGGTTGGTCGAAAACAAAGCACCCAGGCGAAGCAGAGATCGTGGGATCTTGCCCTTTTATGGGATTTTTTGGGATTTAGGGTTTATGTAACGGGTATGGGATGTTGACCCATGGGTCTTACCCATGTTTAGGCTGTTTTTGTAATGTATAAATAAGTGGCTAGGCAATGTAAGAGTAGTTCAAGTTCAATCTATGTGATTGTAAGACCTAGTAGGCCGATGGCTTAGTGCTAATGTTAGATATGTGCAAGAAGATGTGTTAAGGCTTGCAGAGCTAAGTGAAAGTATTTGGTAAGTGCTTTGTGCACAGACTATGTAAAGACTTTGTTCTTGGACCTAACTAGGGGAGGGAGGATCTGGCGAGGTGCATGCATATCTCTTGTCCTATGAGGAGTTGGATTTGTGGCTCTATGCATATAAGAATATTGGAAGAAGCTAATAAAGAAGAATAAGTGTTGGTGGATGTAGCCCCACATTGGGGTAAACCATGTATATCCTGTGTTATAATGCTTTGTGCAATGTGTTCATGGTGTTTATGCTTCTATTTTCTTAGTGTTGATTGATGGATGCATCTGATGTAGTAGCTTAATGCTTAATAATGTGAATGAATGCTAGATCTGAGTTAATGTTATGTTCTAAGTGAATGAAAGTATTAGATATTGGTTAATACTGTGTTGTTTTGTAATTAGGGTTTTAACCTGCGATGTGAATAAGGGTGAAATACTAATGAATGTTAATTGCTAAGTTCTTTGTTAAGTATAGTGATCACAAATCCGTGTCCCTGCTAGGTTGTAGACACTTGAGTCCTACAAACCCCCCTGCCTCTACCTCAGATGAGACTTCATCTTCTTCGCAGGTGTTTCTGAAAGGGCCGGTAGTTAGGGTTTTTTTTGTGTATTGTTGAAGTGTTGAACCCTGGGTCTGCCCCTATGCCAACAAATAGTTCTTTTGCCGGGAATATGCTAGAGCACCAGAAAGAATCAAAGACTATATTATCGTAGATGAAAGAAACATTGAATGATCACAGAGACTTCAGTTTACCAGAGATATTAAAAGAGAAGCAGTGCATAGAAACAAGAATAGGTGAATTTGACATAGACTGTGTACTGGATGAAGAAACATAGGTGAATCTTATGCCAGAGAGTACTTGGGAAATTTTGGGAAAGCCAACTATGATTCCTTCAATGGGAAGGATAGGATTTTTTAAAGGAAAGATGATAACCCTGTGTGGAAGACTTACTCATGTACCTATGACAGCCCATGGAGCATCGACAAAAGAAGATTTTGAGGTCATTAAGTTTGTTGAGAGCAATGCTCCTTTTGCACTTTTTCTAGGAAAGACTTGGAATGAGAAAGATAAGATCCGAAGGAAAGAAAAAGAGGTAGCCACAGAACAAAAAAAGAAAGAATTAAGGGATTTTATGGCTAGAAGAATAGTGCGCTTAATAGAAGAACAGGAGGACAAGTCAAAGCAACAAAAAGTTGTCAAGGTTGAAACAATGCAAGAAGGATTAAAGAACCTATCCATGTAGGAGAAAAGAGAACCTACCCCAGTAGTAGTAAGAGAATAGATATTGGATGTGAAACTTTTGAGAGAACATCAATAGTATGAAGTTACTATGCTAAGAGAAGATAAGACTATGAATGGAAAGAGGAATCCAGAAGCTCAAATCATAGGGAAGAAGGCCAGAAATATAAGTAATAATAAAGTTATGCTAGAAAGACTACATGAGGTTCCAATGAAGACTTCGCAGGAAGCAGGCTTGCAGAACGTGAACCTCGCCAAAATAGAAGAACAACGCAGAAGAGAACTTTGACTTGGCGAAGCTATATGACTATTGGAGGCGTCGTGACCATTAGAACGACGCTCCAGGACAGATAGAAAGACAATTATTGCCGAAAATATCACCATGAGATTGTTGAGACCATGCCATAACGGATGGAATTGTATTGATTGAGGCTTTTCGATCCGTTGGAGGAGTTTGTTACGACATTTTTTATTTAATCGATCGAATGCCTCACTAGGGACACTTTTGCAAATTGTGATTATCCGATCTAACAAGAGAACTGATTATTATCGTGTTGTTATTTTGAGACTTCGCCACCTATTTTTCTTACCTTGATTGTCTGTTTTCCTAAATGAGTGATTTGACTACGAGCGTGTATGTTGAGAAAACACAATGCAGTAGAGAATTCTTTAGAGGAGATCCTAATAGACCTTATCGCTAAGAAGGTCGTGTCCAAACGAGCACAGGCCTGGTCAACGACTGGATTGCAAGCATCTGCCTTGACTTCATGTCGATCTAGTCGATCTAGACCATCCCGAACTTCTATGGAGAAGAGAAGAAAGCACTGCGACAACCTGGAGAACATGAAGCTCATCCCTTCAGTCTTTCCCAACTACATCCCATCTTTGTTTGGTGCGGTTAGTCGTAACAAAGTCTCGAGAGATTTTGAGTACACACTCATCACTGCATACCTCCCGAAGGGGATACGCGCAGTCAGACTGTAGCTAGGGTTGATCCCTAGTCTTAAGATCAATGACTTTAACCTAGGAGATAGAAATAATTATGCGATGCTTGCACCGCATAGGTACTTGGCAAAGACGACAGGGAAGAAACCAAAGATAGTTCCCCAGCCGTGGATCAAGGATATTGTGAGGTCCACCATCCTTAACGCTATGAAGATACCCCACTTCGGCAAACATCAGGAGGTTAACACATGTGTTAAACTCCTATTTTTGTGCTATCATGGAGCTTATCTCTGGTTGGATAGACGTGTGACTGTGGATCCAACGCTGATACACATGATCATTGGATTGAGCGTGCATAGACTAGAGCCTCACCAGTTCTATCCAGGGAAGGTTGAAGATCACACCCTGGCACAGAGAATAAAGGAAACGTATGGCGATGTGGAGAAGGGGAAGTGGGGCTACAAGGTAGCCTCCATCCAGGATGGTGCAGTGTGCCTATATTTCCATTTGATCGCTGATAATCATGTCATGAAGAACAAACCAACACAAGTCATGAGGTTTGTCATTGACCTCGTAGGGAAGTGCATTGAAGGGATGCAGATGAACTGGGTGAGCTACCTCGTCAATGAGTTAGAGGAGGATTGTCACGAAGCATAGGTTCAAAGTTATGAGTTCCACTTTAGTTGGTTACTCATACTCATAGAGTTGGTCACTTGGGAGATGCCAGAGAGAGTGACATTCCCTGAAGTCGAGCCATCAAAACCATTGACCGCGAGGTTCACCACCTTATGGTATTCAAGCAATATGGCAAAGCAGTGGCAGTCGAACGTTGTCTTCCACACTTACTACTTACAGCTCACACGGTCCATTGATTCATTCCCCTGTAAGATGTTGAATACACTCCATAGGTTTAGGCCACTCACAAAGTTATGCTTAGACTGACACTTCATATATATCACCACGCGTGGGGATGAAAAAGAGGAGGAGCTACAGTCATATTATAAATTGACTGATGAAGACATGGAGGAGATAACCAAGGAATGGTTAGCTAAATTCCTTGTACCAGTCAAGAAGACAAAACTCTTTGACCACAATCTCATTGGAAGTCCTGTGGTCACCAGAACTGAGTGGGATGGATCGAGAAGAACTAAGAAGAAGAAGAAAAAGGAAGAAGTACAAGAGATAAAAAAACGCATCAGAGTGTTCGACAACACAGGTATTCCAACATGGGAGGACGAACACCTTCAGTAACCACTCACATAACCAAATCAAATATCAATACACTGATGTTTTGATGTGGTAAGACCCCTATGAGGAAACATCCACGTCCCCAGCCAATGCGGCCACTTGGAGCAGTTTTTTAATGCAAAAGAAAAAGATTATAGAGAGATTTTACAATAGAGTTTCTCACAATCGATCATCAACAAATGACCTTCCATGCTCTTTAAATAGATATCATTGACCAATCAGATGTTAATCCATAGATCAATAGCCGTTAATATCGAGGAGAGTATGAACTGTCAGATCACTCTATGTTGGGAACATATTGTGACCGTCGAATTTCCTAACTACAAATGCAAACTAATTCATACTAAAGAAACACATTAGAAAACATATGTTTACCTAACGACACATTAGACTAAGTAGATCTTAACTAACTCCTAAGTGTATAAATATCCTAACATCCCCCCTTAAGAACAATTTGGGATAGGATTGAAGGATTTACAATAGTGACACAATAGGGGAAGGAAGGAGGCATTAGAGCCTATCCCCCCTTAATGACAACTTCCTGAACTCCTAACATAGATCGAAGTTTGGAAAACTTTACTTCTGTAAGAGACTTTGTGAAAATGTCTACAACTTGATCTTCTATAGGGAAAAAGAGCACTTTAATAACTTGATCATGAATGAGCTTTCTGATGAAGTGTATGTGTATCTTGATGTGATTGTTTCACTAATGTTGAACTGGGTCTTTGACGATCTTGATGGCACTTTGATTGTCACACCAAAGGCTGGTCGGATGTTGCTACTCAAATCCAAACTCTGAAAGGATTTGTCGAAGCCACAAGGCTTCCTGACTTGCATTTACCACTACTTGGTACTCTGCTTCTACGGAAGAAAGAGCAATAGCCTTTTGTTTCTTACAGGCCTAAGTGACAGATCCTGAACCAAGGCTAAAAACATAACCTGTTGTAGACTTGCGATCATCAGGGTCACCGACCCAATGTGAATCAGTGAAACCAACCAATAAAGGAGTCCCCCCTAAACTATAATGTATCCTGAACTAAACTGCACCATGGACATAGAGAAGTATCCATTTAGCTGCTTTCCAATGAATTTCATGGGGTGTTTGCATACACTGGGCAACAACACCAACAACAAAGGAAATATCAGGATGGGTATGAGTCAAGTATAAGAGGCTACCAACTAACTGACGGTACAAGGTGGCATCAACTTTAGGAGAAGTACAGGTGGCAGTAAGCTTGAATCCATACTGGAAGGGAGAAGGGGATGATTTACAATCATCCATGTGAAAGTGATGAAGAAGTTCACAGGCATACTTAGACTAGGAAAGAAAAATTCATTCATTGGTTTGCAAAACTTGGAGTCCAAGGAAATAGTGCAAAAATCCTAAGTCTGTCATCTCAAATTTCCTTTTAAGGTTGGTTTTCACATGGTTTAAAAATTTTAATTCACTACCAGTAAGGATAAGGTCATCAACAAAAAGGACAAGGATTGTGAGATGGCTTCCTACTTTCTTGGTATAGACATTAGGATCAAAATTGCATCTACAGAATCCAGTGGTAATAAGAAAGATGTTCATTTTGGCATACCAAGATCTGGGAGCTTGCTTGAGACCATAAAGAGATTTCTTGAGGAAACAAACAGGATAGATTCATTCTGGACATAGCCAGGAGGTTGTTCCATGTAGATTTCTTCTTGCAAATATCTATGCAAGAAGGCAGATTTAACATCCATCTGATGGACCTCCCATTTATGTGAGGCAACAAGGGAAAGAACAAGATGGATGGAATTCATTTTGGCTACAGGGGAAAAGGTTTCATTATAGTCAATTCCTTCAACTTGGGAAAATCCTTTGGAAACTAACTGACCCTTGTGTCTTTCAACACTTCCATTTGATGCATACTTATTTTTGTAGACACATTTGCATCTAACAAGTTTTCTTCCTTTTGGAAGAGGTACAAGATCCCAAGTATCGTTTGCCATTAAATAACGATACTCTTCATTCATTGTTGTATCCCAATCTGGATGACCTGAAGCTTCTGCAAATGTCTTTGGATCATGAGTTTCTGAAACTTGAGCCAAAAGAGAAGAGGCTCGTTGGAACTATGAATGTATCTGACATTGATCTGAAAGATCACCAACAAAATCACCAGTTGCTTCTCGTGTTGAACAGAACCATCTAGGAAGCGGTGGAGTTGGTGCTAGTTCAAGTTCAAAGGACTCATCTGGAGGAGGGTGAGCAGGAGGAGGTGGATTTTCATCCTCACTGTCATCATCTGAAGAAGAAACCAGATCAAAATAAGGCACAAACGCCGAATATGGTTCACAGGCCGAAGAAGGCACAACTTCTGAATCAGGCTCACAGGCCAAAGAAGGCACAAACACCAAATTAGGCTCGCAGGACAAGAGATTTTCATCAAATTTAACATCTCTTCTAATAATAATTTCATTACAATGTGATTGAAGAATTTTGTAACCTTTGACATCTCCAGAATAACCAACAAATATACACTTCTTACTTTTAGGATGCAATGCTTTCCTTTTCTCATTAGGAAAGTGAGCCCATGTTATACTGCAAAATACACGGAAGTGACTTACATATGGTTTAATTTTAGTCCAAGCTTCTTTCGGTGTTATATTTTTAAGAGCCTCTATGAGAGTGTGATTTACTATTTAATTTGCACAGTTGATGGATTCCGCCCAATACTTGTAGTGTAGTAACTTGTAAAATTATTGTTCACATACTCACCTCCATTATCTATTCTTAACCTTTGAATTTGATGTCCAAATTGCTTTTCTACAGGGGCTTTGTAGGCCAAAAACTTGTCAAAAACTTGTCAAAAACTTCACTCTTAAGTTTTAAGAAGTAAACCCAAGTACGTCTGGAAAAGTCATCAATGAAAGTTAAGAAATACTTGCACCCAGAAAAAGAAGGAGAAGAAAGTGGACCACACAAATCGCTGTGAATAAGCTGCAAAGGACCCAAGGCATTCCAAGAGGCATGTTTTTCAAAATTGTCTCGATGATGTTTGCCAAGAACACAACTGGAACAAACACCATCTCTGCATGAAACAAGAGGAAGACTAGTCACCATCTGTTGAGTACATAGTTGTTGCAATGAGCGATAGTTTAGATGACCAAACCGCTCATGCCAAAGTTTTCTCAAGTCATCGCTATGAGAAACAAAAACTAATGAAGAAGATGATGATCCAAAGTTTTCAAATTTGTACAACATGGTAATATCATCAACAAGAACATGCTTAGGATATTTTATATCCTTGATTACAACTTGGTGAGGTGAAAACTCTATGGTTTTTACCTTCACCTGAATGAGTGATTTGATATACTGATAGAAGGTTACAAGAAATACTTGGAACACATAATACATCATTGAAATGACCATTTTCTACTTAAATTGTTCCATATCCTTCAACACTAATAGATCTATCATCACCAACAAATAACTTCTTGGTGTTACATTCATTTAGACTGGAAAATATGGCTCTATCCTTAGCCATATGATAAGATGCTATGGAATCAATAAGCCACTCATCAGAAGTAGAAGTAGAAGTAGAAGTAGAATTTGTATTGAAGGAGAAACCAGAAGCAGAAAGTGCATGTCCATGAGAAGAAGAAGAAGTAGTAGAATCAATACTGATGTTGTGCTTCTTCATCGAT
>SNQJ01S0026926.1:130154-189019 GCA_010110895.2 Picea sitchensis
TTAAGAGAATGTGGAATGGTCTTAGGTAGCCCATATTTATATGATCGTAAGGCAATCTTGTACAGGACAAAGAATCAATATCAATTCACTAAAGAAGGTCAAGATTATGTGGTTCATGCTCATCATGTTAAAGCAAACAAAACACTTCAAACAATGGAACAATTAAAGAAGGCAGTGCAAGCAAGCAACAAACCAATAATTGTTTCAAATGAAGTAATTGATCTTAAGCAAGAACAAGACATGGTTTTTGAATGGAAAATCAATCATAAGTTGCTTCAAGATAAGCTCGTGACGTGCAGATATCTCAAGTATATTATCTCATTTGCAGTCGTCTTCTTGATATTGTCATTAGCAATGTTTTCTACATGGATGATAGTGGCTTCATTAAGATGTAACAGGGTTCAAATGGCTAACAATATACTGTCAGTTGTCATGATTGTGTTACAGTTGATCTTGATGAGACAGGTGTACAGGACAGAGATCAGATACAACGGACAAGCTGGGTGGCCTATCCCGAGCTTGTTGACTGGTCAGTAACCTTTTGGGGATGAAAAGGTCTTTTTGTGGGGAGGTGTGATCCAAAATCGGATCCAGAAGCCTGATAGGGCTTAAAAATGCTCAAAAATGAAAGTGCTTGGAATGCACTGAAACCAGTACCATTGCGTCTGTCTCGTCTTCCCGATTCTGATGGTATATTTACTTCATCAAACGAGCTCCATATGAGCAAGATATCGTGTTCTGTCCGAAAAGTCAAACAGGGAAAAAACGGGATGACTGTACAGTCCGTACAATGCCACGTGGCATGCTAACTGTACAGACCATACGGTCTGTACAGCTAATGTGGAAACTTCGGGAGGCAACACGTGGCAGCTCCAGGAGGTGACACGTGGCAGAGCATGGCAGGTTGATTTGGCGTACAGCTGGACCTATCGTGGGGTGACACATGTCACCACTACAAGGGTGACACGTGGCATGGATGACGTCAGCAGCTGACGTGACAGGGCAGTGACGTGGCAGACATACAACGACAGGTGGAAGGCACGTGGACCAATCAACGACTGATGCGTGGCATGATGTGGTTGGTTGTTGAGGTGCCACGTGGCCCAGTCACGGGCTGCCACATGGCACCATGTGGTTGGTTGATAGTTTTTCAAAGTTCATATGGCATGCATGGGAGTCGAACCCTCGACCTCACCTCCGGGGAGTGGACTGGCAGGACTGGGCTAACCGCCCGACCCAAGGGTGGTCCTTGTTATGCAAATGGCATAAATGTTATTTAAATTTGATGTAAATTTTTGTCGGCGGATAAAAGGGTCGGGGCTTAGCCCCAGCCCTCGGCACAACATACAACACACCACATGACCATTCCATGAAACCGGGAGCCAACATAGCAGACGAGCAGGTATTTGAATAGGGCCTAGCCCTTGGTCCATGGGCGATTCACAATACGACCCGGGACCATAACCCAAACAGAGCGCGCGGGAGGTTAGGTTAGTTGTTAGCCTACGATCCCATGCGGATCCTACGACCAGGAGCCAGCAGAGAAGGGGCCAGCGCATGGGCGCGTGGCCACATGGAAGCACACAAGTGACCAGGGGTGCGCCAAAAGGGGGCTGCGCCCAATAATTTTTATACAGTCGTTTTTTTGTTATTAAGTTTTGGATTTTATTTGATTTCCAAGCCTGTAACTAATAGATTTTCTCCATTTTGGGGAGATATTGGGCATTTTTGGAGCCCAAATTTTGGGAGGAAGTTGGAGATGAGAAACCAACTTCAAATATATATAAACCAGGCCTGTTTGAGGCCATGGAGGACAGTCAAGAGTAGTCAGAGCAGAGTTATGCTGAGGAGAATCCAAGCCAAAGCCATTTTTATGCAAGGAAGATATTGAGGAGCAGACGCTGTCGGGCCATTTCTGGAGCTCCGGACGTCCGTTTTGCGTGTCGTTTTCTTTGCAGGGTTCTTGAGATCTGGACGAACATGACCAGATCAGTCTTGTAGCCATTTGGTATTGCAATGATGTACGTTTTATCTTTTTGAACAGAAATAAAGAAGCCTCCCCCATAGAGACAAAGGCCCGGAGACGTAGGCAAAGTTGTGCCGAACTCCATTATCAATCTGCGTGTTATGGTTTGTTGTCTATTATTTCATTTCAGATCTGCAAATGTGTATATGGTTGTCATAATTCCTCTTCTTTCCTCATTCTTTCACTAAGTTTCTCAAATGGTTAATTAACGCATGGAAAACTAAAACTCAACCATAAGTCATTAAAAGATCCTACGGATCAATTGCATCATCATCATCATAATCTATACAGTTGGGGGCTGATCCCACCCTACTATGAAGGATAGCAGATGCTGCAGAAGCTCACCTTCGTCAAGTATAGGAAGAAAAAGAGAAGGCCACAGAGGCCTTGAAGAAAGCAAAGGAGGAAGCCCTAGAGCAACGTCGGGTTGTGCAGCAAGAGAAAGATGACCTCCGGGTGAAGTTTGAAGAGGATAGAGAGTAGATCTAGAAAGAAAAATACCAACTCCTTGCGGAGCAGATTAGGGTTAGAGAAGCAGTAACTAGAGCACTTTGATCTATGTCAGGATTGACCCAGATGGAAGAGGAGACAGTTGAAATCCAATTGGGGAAGATCGCTAAATCCATTAAGAATATTCAAGAAAAAGTAGGCAAGTTAGAACTACAAGAAGTGTCGAGCACTCCGTAGGAAGTGAGAGACCAAAGGGAAGAAACTGTCATGAGTGCAGTCGAAAGAATCAAGGCGTTGGATTTAGAATATAAGCAATTAAGTAGACGAAGTGCGCAGACCTATGAGCACCTTGTAGAAGACTCGAAACTAAGGATATTGGAGGCATGTCTCCAGGAAGTGAAGCAACATGCATCGAGAGTGTAATCACGGTTGAATCTTATTATAGTTGTGGAGAAGATTAAAAGGTCGCAGGAACAGTGCGCAGTTCAACAATAGGTCACGTCCATCTAGACTCGAGTGATGGAGGTGACATAGCGACTCCAGGAGGTGCAAGACAAATCCTGCACCATTTTTTAAGAGCTTGAGGGACAAGGATCACAGTTGGAATAGGTGTTCGCCATAATGGAACAACGCCTGGAAGGTCCTGTCACCGAGCAAGTCATTCAGGAGTTCACGGAGCAGGAGGATCTGGCGAGGCAACAAGTCAAGGTAGCTCGATCTAATATTGAGACCTTTGAAGTAGAATTTCCTAGATCAGAGTGACGTAGGATGAGTCACTATTTAGTGTTGCAAGCATCTTGGCCCTTGAATAGGTTTTGAGGAAGCGTTGGTCATGCTTGACCATGTTTTTGACTTCGATAGGCTGGTTGAAAATGGATCTCCTAGGAAAAGCATAGATCGCAGGATCTCGCCCTTTTTGTGGGATTTTTGGGTTTTAGGGTTTATGCAACGGTTATGGGATGTCGGCCCATGGGTCTTACCCATGTTTAGGCCCTTTTTGTAATGTATGAGTAGTTTGAGTTCGATCTATTTGATTGTAAGACCTAGTAGGTCGATGACTTAGTGATAATGTTAGCTATGTGCAAGAAGATGTGTTAAGGCTTGCAGATCTAAGTGCAAGTATTTGGTAAGTGCTTTTTGCATAGACTATGTAAAGGCTCTATGCTTGGACCTAACTTGGGGAAGGAGGATTTGGCGAGGTGTGTGTAGATATCCTGTCCTATGTGGACTTGGCTTTATGGATCTGTGCATATAAGAATATTGGAAGAAGCTAATAAAGAAGAAGAAGAGTTAGTGGACGTAGCCCCCCACTGGGGTGAACCACGTATATCCTGTGTTATAGTGCTTTGTGCAATGTGTTCATGGTGTTTATGATTCTATTTGCTTAGTGTTGATTGATGAATGCTTCAGATGTAGTAGCTTAGTGCTTAATAATGTGAATGAATGCTAGATCTGAGTTAATGCTATGTGCTAAGTGAATGAAAGTATTAGATCTTGGTTTATACTGCGTTGTTATGTAATTAGGGTTTTGACCTGCGATGTGAATAATTGTGAAAGACTAATGAATGTTAATTGCTAAGTGCTTTGTTAAGTATTGTGATCACAGATCTATGTTCCAGCTAGGTTGTAGACACTTGAGTCCTGCAAACCCCTGCCTTTACCTTAGGTGAGACTTCATCCACTTCGGAGGTGTTTCTGAAAGGGTTGGTAGTTAGGGTTTTGTTGGTGCGTTGTTGAGGTGTTTATGATATTGATGTACATGGTTTATGGTTGAGGCATATGGTACAAGTTATGGTGCATGGTTGATGAATGGTTTGGTACAGGTTATGGTGCATGGTTGATACATGTTTTGGTACAGGTGTTGGTTCATGTTTGATGCAATTGTTGAGGTACAGGTGTTGGTGCATGGTTGATGCACTTTTTTAGGTATAGTTTGTGGTACACAGTTGATGCATGGTATGGTATAGGTTGATGGTTTGTTACATGGTTGAGATGCATATCTTGTGATGATATGTTGGTGATATTGGTACATTCTTGTAGATGCATGTGTTGGTGATGTTGGACATATAGTTGAGAGATGTCCTTGGTATATCTTCCATGTAAGAGGATCTGTTTGAGAATCGGTGAAAGTGATAGGGGTATGTGATAGTGACAATGATTGTGGTAGTGACAGTTGGTATACATTTATATTTCAAGACAGTTGGACGGGGCAAGGAAAGGGTTTTGTAGCCTCCTTCCTGTTGGATTCGGATAATGAGGGAGTTGTATCTTCCTTCAGGTTGGAGCCTAAGAATCATTGGGGTGTATCCTCCTTCTCGTGGGAGACAAAGAACTTAGGGATCTGTAGCTTCCTTCAGGGTGGAGCCTGAGAATAGGGGTTGGATCCTCCTTCTAGTTGAAGATGGATAATTTTGGAAGTTGGTGCTACCTATGAATGAATTATTGATATATATAAGAAAGAATTTGTAGTTTTCTCCCATTTGGGTTTCCACGTAAATACTAGTGTACTATGTATTTGATGTGATGTTTCTTATGATTAAATGTTCATGATATATTAAATGCAAAAATAAACGATACATTGATGATAAATTGTTGAGCATTATTGTTAAAGTGAAAGAATATATATTGTGGTTAAAAGTGGTATAAAGTGCTCATATTGATTCACCCACCCCCTCACAGTATTCCAACAATTGGTATCAAAGTAGGTTCCTTGAAGGAAACAATTTAACCACTAGAAGCTAGATCATGGAGTGTAGTATGAATGGAGTACCAGTGTTCAATGGTCATAATGGTCTAGACTATGAGATATGGAGCAGAAGAACAAAAACATTTTTTTCAGGAATAGGGATATGATATTTGGTATTTAGTTGTTACAGGATATAATGGTTCAAAGAATCCAAAGACTGCAACCAAGAAGGAATTGAAGAAAAAAAATAAAATAGAAATGGATTTCATCATGGAACAATTACCTAATTTATTAAAAGACAAAGTCAGAAAATGTTCATTATCTAAAGGACCATGGGATATGATACATAATATCTATTTCTCTTCCATCACAGAGTTAGAAAATTATAAATAATATGTAGGTACAGAAGAAGAAGAAATATTGTCATCATGTCAAACAAATTCAAAAGAAGAAAAGTGTGAATAGGTACAAGTCGATTAGATAGTATAATTGATCAATTCCCTAGAAAATATAATGATTGAAAGAAATAAAAACAAGTCACTCTAGGAATAAATAAATAAGAAAGAAGGATCTCAAAACTCAATCTCCAAAGAGGTCGAGAAGATGATCACAAAGTTAAAATATCATCTAGAAGAAGCCAAAATAATTGAAGAAACTCTCAAGGATCATAAATAGGGTTTGGAATCCAAAATAGTATTACAAAAGGAGGAAGAAGAAAAGAGAGAGAAGATATTGATAGATCATCTCAAAGAAAGAAATAAGGACCTAAATCATCTTGGAGCAGAATTTGGTCAAGAAGAGAAAAGACTTGAAAAATAAATCATCTCTTAAAGATCCAACTTGAAGAAGAAAACTGAAAATAAGAAGTCATAAATATTTAGATGACGAAGAATGAAAAAGAGGTTGATAATATTGAAGAGGAAGTTGTAACTTTGAGAGTTAATCTTGGAGCACCGAAGTCGAGAGAACATGGTCCCATTATTGGACATATGGGGGATAAAATACAAACAAAGGGGATTCACAAGATAACACCTGTCCATTGCAGGTACGGGAAAATGCACCAAATAGCGAAGTAACATCTTTATTCAGATCTGTTGATGAACTTGGGACGCAACAAAAGCATGTGAATGATATAAGGATTTGATCCATACCTGTGATCAACTCATGAGGATGAATCAATATTAGTATTCTAATTAAACTGAGAAACATACATAATAAATTAAATGAATAAAAGGACAAGATTATTTATGATAAAATTAAATAAAGAGGTGCAATGGTTCAAACAAAGAGACACAATAATTCAAATTCACACTAGTTGGAAAACTATATAAACAAGAAATAATGGCAAGAAGAAGGTGTCTTTGATGTCTAGATTAGAAGATAAAAAGAAGAAGCAGAGTCCGAGAAGAAAAACTAAGGATTCTTATGCAGTGAGGATGGAAGGGAGGATCAAGGAAGGATTCATATCCTTTACTAAGTAAAGTGTAAAAAACAAGGGAGTTGGTGCTTCCTAGCGTTGGTGCCTTGAAAAACAATGGAGTTGGTGCTTCCTAGGGTTGGTTCCCTAAAGACAAGAGAGTTGGTTCTTCCTAGGGTTGGTGCCCTAGAACAAGGGAGTTGGCACTTGCTAGGGTTGGTGCCCTAAATAAGGGAATTTGTGTCTCCAAGATTTGGTGCTCTAAAGAGAATTGGTGTCCTTCACAATCTCATAATACTCTTTATAAATCCTTGTAATTCTTGTTAATTATATTTATATAATTTTTTTAAATACAAGTCCATTGAAGATATATTGTGATGTTTAATAAAATAACAAAGTAATTATTTATTGTTTAAAAAGGTATTATTGATTCAACCCCCCCTCTCAGTATTCCAACAATTGGTATCAGAGCAAGTACCTTTAGCACAGTCTAATAGCTGGAAGGTAGATCCTGAAATAAATGGATCAACAAGAGGGAATGTCTTCCAAAAAAGAACCATTATTTAATGGAGGTGGTTATGATCTATGGAAAAGAAGAATGGAAAGCTACCTGTTGGATCTTGGTTTTTATGTTTGGAAATATATTGTAGATCGTTAGACTGCACCAGCTAATCCACCCACAGATACTGTAGGAAATAATATTTGCAATGAAAACTCAAGAGAAGTCAGTGTCATTCTAGGAGGATTAACAAATCCTATATTTGTTTAGGTAATGCATTTTAAGTCATCTAAGGATATATGGGATAAACTGGAGGTTGTATATGAAGGAGATAGAAAATTCAAGTAAGCCAAACTACAAACCTACAGAGCTCATTTTAAAAATTTGAAGATGAAAGAAGAAGAGAACATTGTTGAATACCTTCATAGGGTATATGAGGTAGTTATCTCAATCAGAGCAACAAGAGAAGAACTTACCGATAAACCTATTGTAAAAACTATATTGAGGTCCCTATGAGATATGATCCCAATATTTTGACAATTGAAGATAGACCAAAACTTGAAAAACTCATAGTAGATTGGATCCATGGAATTCTTACAGCATATGAGAAGAGAACGGGGAATGAAAATGAATCAAAAGGAGAAACATCCTTTAAGGAATATAAAACAAATATGAATCAGAAGAAAAATACCAATGAAGAGTTATCATATATATTTGATGAAGAAATTTCCAACTTCATGAAGAAACTCAAGAAAGGGACTGGGAAATACAAAGGAAGGATTCCTCTAATATGTTTCAACTATCGAAAAATTGGATACTTTGCCAATAAATTCTCCTATCCTAAGCATGCATAATGTGATGATGAAACAACCTTCAAAGATCAGAAGAAAAGAAAAACCAAAGATAAAAGAAAGTTCTACAACAAGAAGAAAACTTTTTTTGCCCAAGAAGATAGTAGCTCATCTGAAGAAAGTGAAGAAGAGGATCCATAGCTTCTATTTATGGGAATGAAAACTCAAGATGGTAATCATTTAGAAGATGAAGAAGAATTGAACCTCGAGGAAGAATTCATCTTTTCAATTGAAGAACTAAAAAAATCTAAAAATCAAAACAAGTTACTAAGGGAACAACTTCTAGAGATTGAAGAAGCTACTAAATCAAGAGAAAAGGAGGTTTCAAAAACCATTAGTGAGTCAGACTAATTGATTATTAATTTAAAAACTCAACTCCAAGAAACCAAAAGAAAATAAGAAATTTTGAATAAATAACTCAATGAAAAACAACAAATATGTAAGGTATCGGAGGATGAAATAGTTCAACCAAAAGGGAAACTAGAAAAAGAAGATATCCAGTGTAAGTTTGAAAACAACTCAAAAATCTTGAACAACATTCTTAGCAGTCAGAGATCATCAAATGATAAGACAGGACTATGATATGATCCCTCTACAAAAAAGGAGAATGAAAAAATCAACTATGCATATGTTCTTAAGAACTCCATAAGAAGAAAAAAAAATAAGACAAGAACAATACCATTGAAAACTATCCCAAATAAACAGAAATTTGCACTTCCTACTAAAGAAAAAGATGACGAGAAGAATAAAATCATCAAAAGAAATTGCTCTAATAGAAATCAATATATCTTCCTTGGTTATTGTCATTCCTGCAAAAAAATTGGACATAAAGAATTACATTGCAAAGCTTATAGGAAGTACAATCCAAGAAATCTTGAAAGATATGGAAATAATGCAAAAGGAATAATTTATAAATATTTTTCTCCCTTACAAGACTACAATGTTGAATGCTAAAAATGAAACAACTATGGTCATGAGGCTAGTGAATGCAGATTTTCAAAATATGAAAAAAGGATAAATGTTCCCAATAATCAAAAAGTATGGAAAAAAAAGAAAACAAGGAAAACATAATGCAATGTATCCCTATATGAAAGAAAGTATGTCAGTGGTATATAGACAATGGATGTTCCAAACACGTGACTGGAGATCAAAGAAAATTTCTAAAGTTAAAAAATAAAGGAAAAGGAAAAGTAACCTTTGGAGATAATATGTCAGCCAAAATGCTAGGAAAAGGAATTGTTAGTTTATGGAAAAACAAGACCAAAACAAAATCTATTTAGGAGCATTGTTGGCCCTTGACTAGGTTTTGAGGAAACACTAGTCATGCTTGACCATTTTTAGGACTTTGCCAAGCTGGTCGAAAACGGAGCGCCCAGGCGAAGTAGAGATCGCAGGTTCTCTCTCTTTTTGTAGGATTTTTGGGTTTTAGGGTTTATGTAACAGGTATGGGATGTCGGCCCATGGATCTTACCCATGTTTAGGCTCTTTTTGTAATGTATAAATAAGTATATAGCCGATGTAAGAGTAGTTCGAGTTCAATCTATGTGATTGTAAGACCTAGTAGGCTGATGGCTTAGTGATAATGTTAGATATGTGAAAGAAAATGTGTTAATGCTTACATAGCTAAGTGCAAGTATTTGGTAAGTTATTTGTGCACAAACTGTGTAAAGGATCTATGCTTGGACCTAACTCAGGGAAGGAGGATCTGGCGCGGTGTGTGCAGACCTCCTATCCTATGCGGAGTTGGATTTGCGGCTTTGTGCTTATAAGAAGATTGGAAGAAGCTAATAAAGAAGAAGAAGAGTTGGTGGGCGTAGCCCCACACTGGGGTGAACCACGTATATATTGTTTTATAGTGCTTTGTGCAATGTGTTCATGGTGTTTATGCTTCTATATGCTTAGTGTTGATTGATGAATGCATCTGATGTAGTATCTTAGTGCTTAATAATGTGAATGAATGCTAGATCTGAGTTAATGTTATGTGCTAAGTGAATGAAAGCATTAGATCTTGGTTAATATTGCATTGTTCTGTAATTAGGTTTTTAACTTGCGATGTGAATAAGTGTGAAATACTAATGAATGTTAATTTATAAGTTCTATGTTAAGTATTGTGATCACATATCTGTGTCCCATCTAGGTTGTAGACACTTGAGTCCTGGAAACCCCCCTGCCTCTACCTCGGGTAAGACTTTGTTATTGGACAAATCGGTAGGTGTGGACACTAACTGATCTCCCTAGATCCACCTAGATCTAGAACAAAACACACAAGAACATGATGCTTTGCTTAAGTTTTAAATATTGAATTTACTAACTGTTGGTCACTATAATTGCTTAATTAATTTCAAACAACCAAGTGAAACATAAATTATCAACCCAGGGAAGTCTTTTGTTTCAAAGGTAGTTGCGCACTATATATGCTCAAATATTGAATGCATTAACTGTTGGTCACTATAATTGCTTAATTAATTTCAACAACCAAGTGAAACATAAATTATCAACCCAGGAAGTCTTTTATTTCAGCAGAAGCCGTTAGACTATATATGCTCAATTCCAAAAGCTAACTTTAGTGTTGTAGTAAAGAAATCATTCTACTATACTTGCTGAAGCGAACTGAAGCTCTGAATTGTACATTGCAAAGAGACTTTATTGTAAATTTCTCTATATTCAAATTGCTATCCTGGATTAAATTCTAAAATAACATTGCAATGGGTAAGAACAACTATCTTGTAATCGTAGAACAGAATCCTTTACTCTCAAAAACAAGAGACCAAAGATCAACACTTTTTTATGAAAGAAATAATGCAGAAAAAAATAAGCCCTATCTAACAGAGAACAAATCACTCAGTTCCTTTCTGTCTAAGCAGAGCCTGGCCTTTACTTCCGCTAGCACACTGTGAGGTTGAAGCTCACAGAGAACAAGGCACGACTCTTCTTTCTACAAGCGATCTCTAACCCACCATTAACACAGGAAATAGACAAAGGAGTAGGATGTTTTCGGTTCCTTCCTTTCTCGAAAGTAGGACCCTCCCCCACTTAACACACTCTGCAAAGGTGAAAGGAATCTACATTTAAGGTGTTGCGCATTCCTTCCCTAGTCGTAGCAGACATCAACCAAATCTCGCTAGTACACTTGGTGGGTAAAAGGAGTTCTACAGAAGACATTGCAGCCCCTTCCGGCCGAAAGCAGGGACTTTTAACCAACTCTCGGGCTAGCACACTTGCAGTGGATAAAGGAGCTCGGCTGTAATAAAGGTGTTGCAGTCCCTTCCCGGCTGAGTAGGGACTTTAACCAAATCTCTGACTAACACAACTGCAAGCGGGAAAGAGATGTACTGAGGTCAAGATGGTTAGATCTCTTTCCCTCGTCTGCTGGTAGAACCTTTGTCCGCACTTTGTCTAACATGACTAAATAATAATGAATTTACAGAACCGATGTTTCAACCTTTCATTCGCGCGAATCTTTAATCAAATCTCTCGCTAACATAGAATCACCATAATAAGATTGCCGAGCAAAAAGATTTATGTCTCATCTAATAACTGGAGACAGAGCCAAGAGTGTTTCAAAGAATCCAAAAACTATCAAACAAAGGTTTCAAAAATTACTAACAAAATATAAACAGAATTTAAACAATCACACTTCTATCCACGGGTGAATCTTGTGAAGAAGGTGGCCCTCCCTTCTCACAAGATTCCCCTCGAACGGAAAAACTTTAGAGACGAATTATCAAAGCAATCTTCATTCATCCGCTGAAATATCACGCTACAGAGTGGAAAAGATTGAACACGCCCCGCCCAAGTTCTAAGATATCGTACTGATTCTTCGAATGGGTGATTTCCTTAATTTAAAGGAAAAATCCCATCGATACAATCATTACAAGGCGATCTGGATCCTACACTAAATCCCGATTTCTAAATCAGTATAGGGTGTCCCATTCTTATGCAACCAAATGCTAAAACAAGGGCTGGATCTAAGCATGTCAGTTACAAATGGGTGTAACGGCTTCTTCATATAGCCGCTAATGCTAGTATCAGAATTCACGCCCCGTAACGCCTTTGACCGCCAGTCGTCGTGATCTCCTCGTGGTTTCGTGATCGTGGACTACCCTCCGGTAACTTTCAAAGATTCCGTTCAATTGAGTGACAGCCCGCGTTTCAAGATCCAGATCTCCGGAATCGGTAGTCGCTTCGTTTCCGGCATATATCCTGATCGCAAATTCGCAGCCTCTGCGATATGCCTCTTTGGGCCGCAGCGTTCTTCAGAAGATCGTACCAACAATGGCCAGCAGCCTGTTTCAAAGATCTACCGAAATATTATTCCTCATGAAATATGGACACTTATGCACTTTTTAATCAATGGTTAGGTTCAAAGTAATAAAGTATTATGCAAAACAGATAAAGCATAAATAATTAGAAGGGACGTTGTATACCTTGAAATGATTAGGTGAAATGATAGTATAAGTCAAAATACGTAGATGAAGGTAAAATAATAGCAAAATGTATGGGCAAAAGGGTACAATATGTGGTCCTAACATCCCCCTACCAGTGTTGCATGTCCTCAGCACCTACCTTTCGAATCGTAACCCGGTTATCGCTCCACCATGGCGCACTAAGCAAAGAGTCTCGGCCAGACTGCCCTCGGTCGCGGATTTGAACCCTCGTTTTCCCCAGTAACTGTACATGTCAGTTGTTTCGCTTTTGGACAAATTTTATATCTGACTTGGATATGTTTTGGCAAACAGAGTAGGGGAGTAAAATTTGTATCCTATCCACTCTCAAAGACAATGTCGCGATACACCGGATAAGTAATTAGGTACCCCTTGAAATTGCCGCTCTAAGTTGGCACGACCAAAAGGATTATGTTGTTGCCTGCTCAGATTGCCAACAAAGTTATTGGCCCGAGGGCGTGAATCTCATGGCACCTACGACTTCAGTCGACATTCCCGATCACTGATCAGAGTCAGTTGATGGCGATGTTACTCTTGGTTTCTTCAAGAACTCATAATTTTCTGCAATGAATCTGGACGCCTTTTCTGGTTCTGGCCTAATCCATAGGAGTTTCTTATCCTCATTTTGTCTGACAGTGGAAAAATTACGTTTCCACAAAATTTGGTTATAAAGAAAAAGATGTAAAAGCTCTGAGTTGAACATCTCCAAAAAGAGGATTGATATTGATGTTCGCTTTCTCCTGGAATAACAGCTTCATTATGGAAGTAGGTTTCACATAAGAGGTGCTGCCGATCCTTGATGGATGCCGCTAGAAAAGTCTTAACAAAATCTGGTTTGGTTCTATAATTTCATAGGGTTTACCTCAACATTTGATTTAATCTGAACCATATAAGTCTCTATTAGAAATAAAGAATAGTTACAAGAAGGTTTCATTGTGGCTATTAGTGAGTGCATCAAATCAAAGATTTTGACCATCTCTAGCTTAAATCCCCGTTTTCCTTGACTTCGAACTTCCTGCACAGTCCAATATGCTTCCCAATTGAGAGAAAGTGTGATTCTCCAAGCTTGGCTCGTACTTGCATCCTTGGTCCCAGGTCTTAGCATCTCTTCTTCCATTCTTGTATTTCATCATGTTCGTCCCACAAGTGAGAAGTCCGTTTCAAGATTCATGGCGGGGAATCAAGGTTTGAGGACTGCTCCTTGAAGCGAGAGATTGGCTTGAGTGGGAGGGGTGAGTTCCTCCTCGGGCAATGTTTGCACATCCTTTTCGTCAGGAGGATTCTTCGGTTTCGAGCCCGCCGTTTTGTGTTACAGCAGGTTCAGTCCTCGCTTCAAAAGGAGAAGGGATGGGGGTTGTCTCCGTACTCGAACTTGAACTATCTTGTATCCTCCCTGATAATAAAGATTTCCGCACCGGCAGCACATGTGTTCCTGTATGCGTTTCCTCTCAGAGTTCGCTCTCCTTCCGTGATTGTCGCTCGCTCCAAAGCGCACGACTTTAATTCCTTTTTCATATGCTCTTGCCCTCGCCCATTCCTTCGCCGATATGCTCAATTGATATTCTCCCGAAAAATCGCTTTCTTGGTAAGACATCGTGGTTATCGTCAGTTGGGTTTGGAGATGACCGTTCTGTGTTGCAACATCGCCTTTAGCCGGTTCTGTGGAGCAACACGAATGGCCACAAATGCCCGCGGTTCCAACCTCCAGTGTAAGGAAAGTAGCGCTGCTAAAGATTTCAACTTCGACAATGTATGTCAATTCCCATATCCGTGGTTGGTTCTTAAGTTTCAGCTATTGAATGGGTGGCTGGTTCTTCAGCCATGTTACTTGATGAAGGTGGTACATGCGATCCCGGAAGTCTCGACTTCTTTAATTCTAAAATCGCTGGCTGGTTCTGTGTTTCCACCTACTACAACAACCGGTTTCCAACTCTTTGTAATTCACTTCAACATCGTATCGTTCTTGCGGTTTCAAATGAATCGGATGGATAGCTAGATTGTGGTCGTTCTTTATTGAAAACAAATGATACCGGGCCTGAAGTCCCCGCAATCCCATTTCAATCTCAGCCGGGCTGGTTCTTGTGTTTCACCGTGGTTGTTTCCTGTGTTTCGGCCATGGCCGGTTCTTGTGTTTCAAACGGTAACGAGTGGGTAACCTGCCCCCAGTTCTCGTTAAACTCCGCGTGACCTTTCGATGGTGTTATAGTCGTGGGGGCCCGGTTCTTGTGTTGCAATACCATGGTTGAAATAGGCGTAGATCCCGGGATTAGGGAGGCCACGGCTTACTGCTATCGAATCTGCGGGGTGGCTAGAGTAGGGTCAGTTGAAGTGGTGCAGTGGTCTGCGGAGGTTCCAGTCGCTCGTAGAAAGGTGGAAAAGGAAGCTTGCTCGGCCAGAGGTCTTCCTCTCGGTGGTGATAGGTGACCTCTCGTGTTCTAATCATCATCTATGATTGGCGAAGGCCTAAAATGGAAGACTCTCAAAAGTGCGATGCAGGATTCGGTATAGGGATTGGTTGGTTTACGGCTGACCGTGGGTTTTCGAGGGAAATCGGGGTTTGCCGCTCATCAAGACTACCGCAGGTTTATGGGTGGATGGTTCTGCTGCTCAAAACCTCTGTTGATTAATATTTGACAAAGGCGATGGTGGGTGAGCGATAGTGTGGGTTCTTTTGCCTTTGACAAGATGGTACCATATTTTTTAGACAAACCAATAAATAATACGTGTATCGCTGACAGGTTCATGGTGTCTTAGGTGAAAGTAGAAGGAGTTCATGCCGATACACTACCCTGCATCGCCCTTCACATGTTAGATAATGCTTGATAAATTTGCATGCAATTCCTACTACCTGAGGTGGTAGCGAGCTCAAATTAATAATTTCCTTGAATATAATTCTTTCCTCGGCATAAATTTTGTCGCTTCCCTTGATAATGCAAGCCATGAATATTCGAGCCCACGCTTGGGAGGCCCGCTACCGCTATATCCTCCCTCTCGTTTCATATCCAACCCCGTCAACAAATGCACGGTCCTCCCGTGAAATTTAGGGCAAATTGCAAGACCTGTTGTTCATTATACCTTGAGCTCTCAAGTAATGGATTTCATCCCGCCGTTCTCGAAAATTTGGTGGCGTCGCTGGCAATGGCTCGAGCGTTGTGGTATCCCGTTCACTTCTGGCGGCGGATCCTCCCATGGTCATCGGTTTAGTAACAGTTGTCAAGAGCTGTGTAATCGGGCCTTCCGGGATAAAAGTGAGTTTTTCGAGCTAAGACAGCGAATGGAAATAAGAAATGTGTGAAAGGGTGGTGAACCGGGATGGCGGCGGCGAGACGGTGTAATAAATGATATCTCGATTTGACATGTACTTCCCCGGCCAAGTGTGGCTAGTACCGAATGTATTTAAATGTTATAATGACGCCAGATCTTTCCCATTAATTGGGTATCCTAACCTAATTTACATAAACTTTACGTACATTTGCCTTTACCTTTTGGTTTATTTAGCCAACCAGATTTGATTGTTCGCATGATGTTGTTTCGCCACGCGATGATGCCACGCCCCGTCAGTTTTTGAACCGCCGCTTGGGAGCGAGGAGCTTTCAGCCGGACGATGATGGAGGACGGGCCGTTGTTTCATCAACAGAGAGATAACTAATAATTGCTTATAGATGAAGAACCGCTGATAACTGGTACCAGTATCCGAAGAAAATCAAAGAGTGTTGAACAGCGGTGTTTCAACAAGATCATGGATGAATGAGAAGGGTTGCCGCAAATGGTGTTTCAGCACGTAAGAGTTTCAAAGTCCATTGTTGGACTGGATTTGTTTCGCCGGATGATGGAGGTGAAAGAATGCAGGTTGCCGAGAAAGGTGTCAAAGAAGAGAAGGGCTTAAACAATTTGTTGGACGGAATTGTTTCGAAAATGAAAAATAATGGAAAAATGGCGGAAATGGAAGGAATGAATGTCACCGCTGGTGTTTCAAAGATTCAGTGAACCGGGATTTAAAAGGGTTGCTCGCAACGGTGTTTCAGCAACGGGAAGGAGAAATGGAAGGTTGCTGTGTTTCGCAATGGGAAAAGGGAAAACGAAACGCGTCGACTGAGCTGTTTCGAACAAGAATGATGGGGAATGGCTACCGGAGGAGTTCTCGGGATGGCAATGCCGGAAGAATAGTGTTTCAAAGATTCGTGAGAGAGTTACCAGCATACTCACGGTTTCAAAGATCGAAAAACAATAGTGCCGCGACCGGTGCTGGCAAAGATCGTGAAACCAATAGTGTCAAGATCGTAGTGTAAGCCGCAAGATCATAAAACCAATAGCAGTTGCAATCGCAGGCTATCATCGTGAAAAACTAATAGTGCTGCACTGTGGTGTTGTAGCATCGTGAAAGCGTGTTTCTTTGAAGAATCGGCCTCTCCTGCATTCTGATTCCCGCAACGATATTTCGGTTGTGATTATTAGTATATAAAATCTATTCTAACCCAATCTAATACTAAGGAAAATCTTAAAGAGAATTAGACCACATAGCTTAAAACCCCCTTTTTAATGAAAAAGAAAATGAGCTCAAGCCATGCATTTTAGCCCAAAATCTTCTTTGGAGATAGGTTTCTAGTACAGACGGAGCTGATGATCATTTACAAGTAACGGGGTTCTCGATTCATCAATTGTAAGGAGTCGTACTATTCCATTGGGAAAACCGCGGTTCACTGCATGTCCCAACTGATTCAGCAGCTTCCTGGAATTCCTTTGAACTCGAATGCGACAAGAAGGCCCAATTACCTTTTCCGAACCGCTGTTTTTGATATTTTGTTGCGCCATTGTGATCTTTGGCCGTTGAATTACAAAGGGTTTGTTGAATGGCATCTAGTCTTTCTCTTCTAGTTCATTATTGCTTCGGCCAGAACCTCGGCCGCTTGTGCATCGCTTAGATCGTTGGCGCTAAAGCCACCCTTAGGTTTGATTTCAAATCTACTGCGAGACAACACTTTTTCCGTAAACCAATTCATAGGAGAAAATCCCAGCATTTCCTCCGTGTAGTTCTCAGAGGCCCATAATGCTTCAAGGAGCCTTTTGGACCAATCATTTCTTTTTTCCTTCACTGTTTTTTTTTTGAGAATGGCTTCTATAACTTTATTTGTACTTTCCACCGTCCATTTCAAATGAGGGTGGTAAGGTGTAGTCATTCTCACGAATATGATATTTCTGAAGGGTGGCTTGAACCCATGAGAAGAGAAAGGAGGTCCTCCATCTCAGAACTAACTCCTCTTGGCATTCCAACTGTGAAGACAAGTTCAGAATAAGAATTTTATAACCGCTTCTTCAGTTGCTCGCGGGAGTGCCTTGGCCTCCACCTTATTTGGTCATATAGTCCGGTATCAGCATCACAATATGTAAACTTTTTGATTGATGGAGGGTTGATGGGTCCTATGAAATCTAAGGCCCATCTGCCAAATGGTTCAAGTACTACCCGGGGATTTAATGACATTTCATCTCTACGATTAGGTTGACCCATTCTTTGACAAATATCACAGCCTTGGACATATTTCTTTGCATCTTTGAAGATTAGCCAATAGTACCCCATTCTAGAATTTTGTATGTCGTTTCTTTTGTCTACAAATGCCCTCCACAAAATACCTATCAAAGCTTTCAAATATATCATACACCCTCATCTTCTCGAACACACCATATCTGTTGATCTCTCGATCGTACCTCGATAGTAAAGGTACCCACCTATCCAACCATAAATTTGTTAAGTTTGATGAATACATTTTTCTTCTCTCATCGATAGATAGGTGGTAACTTCCCTTCAACTAAATAGTTAGCAATATTCCGCATACCAAGGTGAGTGAGCAGAACTGTGAATAAATATTCATCAAGGAAAGAATCATCCACTGGCTATCATCATTGACCGGCTAATCGGAAAGGAAATCAACAACTATACATTTTCTTTCTCCCAACATTCTACAATTGTGATATCAATTCTTGCAATAATAGTAGCCGACCGGGTGACTCTAGCATTTGTAATAGGTTTATTCATTACATTTGATAAATGAGGATCATGATGGACAAAGGTAGAATAGCCAAGAATGTAATGTCTAAATTTGTTAATCGCATAAATAACCGCTAGAAATTCTTTCAGGATCACCAGATAATTGAGTTCAGGGGTCATATTCTTGTCGATGAAATATATAGCATAAGGGAGGAGTTGTCTTGGGACAGGAATAAGATCATCTCGCTTATGCTATATATTTCATCGGAGGATATGTGAAAGGAAGTGTCCAATCAGTCCTCTAAGGATAGGGATGTAGACACTTATGTTTTAGTGTCTTGAATGCTTCTTCAATGTGAATTATTCCAATTAAATGCAAAATTTTTCATCAGTAAAACAAACAGGGAGAAGCTATTTTGGAAAAAGTTCTGACAAATCTTCTCAGAGTATCCTCAAAGATGTCCAAAAGCTTCTTACTTCTGTTGGGGTCTTGGGAGTAGGTAGGTCCCCACGACTTGTATTTTGATGGGTCTACCTGAATTCCCTAAGATGAGAGGAATGTCCGCTGTTCATCCCTTCAGGCCATCATCATATGACATTTTCCTGCTTGCTGGTGCTATTTGTATGCATCTTTTGAGTACCTTCTCAAAGTTTTCTAGTGCTTCTTGAAAAGAAACAACACCATAAGGTAAAACATCCATAACATTTCCATAGAGTCATTACATAATGTAGAAAATTCCTGCGATCTGCTCTTTGGAAAGTGGTTTGCATTACATAGTCCAAAATGGGAGGACTCTCAGAAAAGGTTCCCTAAGGGCCGGTGAAGGTGGTTTTGTCTTTGATCTGAGGTGCAATTTTAATTTGTTGTACCCACTGAAACCATCTAAGAAAGAGAATAATTTCACTGCACTATCTTAAAACACTTGATCAATGAATGGCAAGGGGAAAGCGGTCTTTCTGAGTGGCTTTGCTTAAACCTCCGTAATCTACACACACCCTCCATTTTCCGTTCTTTTTAGGAACCATTACTAATGGAGACACCCATTCATCAGTTCGATATAGGTAAACAAACCCCCATTAAGTAATTTTGAAGTTCTTCCTTCAGATTTCTCTTAGGTTTGGGTTCATTCACGCCGCTGATGTGATTGGTCGACGTCATTCCATTATATATATTCGTAAGTACAATTCCCGCTGTAGATTCCTTTCATGTCGCGGTAATCCTACTTTAACGCTTCCCTTATTATCCCTGGGCAACTTTGTTAACTGTTTCAAAGATTCCACAAATGAGGGCTTATACTTAGTGTTTTGCTAGGTTCGACTTCAATTGGGATGCTTTTGGAGAAGATGGTTTTAGTTTGAGGGGTTTGCCGGACCGAGATTTTCCGGCTGTCGACTCATTATCAGAGTTAATTGCTTGTGAATTTTCTCGCGTAACAGAGGATGGGCTCACAAATAAAATTGTTTATAATTTCATCCTCCGTGGAGTCTTTCAGTTTAGAGCTTGTCCGATAGTCTAAGAGTGCTGAGTAGGCTGATCCCAGTCGACGCACACGTGGGTTATCATTGTTAGGCAGGGTGTGGCATGAGGATAGAGGGTCACCTGCTTTGTTTCATAACCATTCAATGCTCATTGACTGACCGACACCGATAAAGATCACCGTGGCTAAACCACCTTTGCCCCGCCTGTAATTAGAGGGTGCCCCCAAATTTTGTTTCTTTGTCGTTGACTGAAATCGACTGTGTAGTTCCAAGATTCCACAGAGGTGTTGAGATCTTCAATGACACCTTCCTCGTCTAATTGTAGATCGGTCATCCAAACCCTAAGATAGTAGGGCTTTCTGACTACCCTGAATTGCAGCAATTCTGTGGTTTCTAAAGTCTAGATATTTGGCGACGCACTGTTCACCAGACACGCAGGGATTATTGTCGTTAAACTGTGCCAGCAGAACAAAAGAGGGGTACTGGATCGCCACATTTGACCGTGGAGCCCACTGGCCAATTTTATTAAATCTCCCATGACGGACCCAGGATCTCGGTTCTCCCACCAGCTTTTGATACAGAGGACTCTCATTGTCCTAGCTTAGATGGGTACGTCGCGGAGTGGTTGTAAGAGGGGAGTTTTAACATACAAATTCTGTAGTTCCCAAGAGATTAGTAATGCGGTTCGCCATCATGTTAAACCGCCAGAAATGGTGTTGGCTTCAAATAAAGATTGTTGGAGAGGATTATTTTACCCCTTTTCGTGCATCATACCTGTTTCCTCCCTGTCGAGAGGTACTACCAAAGAATGTTAGGTTCCACTATTCCCAGATCTAAGATGCATATCATTTACATTGGGTGAGGAGGAAAGTGGCCATTATAAAACATTCTCAATGAATAAACAACTTATTATTCTAGGTTAGGGTTGGCCTGTGTAATGGGTCTATTGTTGGTTACTGATGGAGTACCACCGCAAGGAGAGTGGCTGTGTGGAGTTGAGCAATTTTGAAAGGCCGGTTGTCCTCTCCACCTTGATTCCACCGATTTTACATAAGGCTGTTGGTGCCAGGAGGCCATGGGGTCCCTGTGGAGGGATCAACAAAGCGTGGCGACTCTGTCAGAGTGGTGGGCACGCTTTGTTGCATGGGGTGTGTTTACGTGGTGATGGGTAGTTCATTTGATTAGCATAATGCATCCTGACATAGTAACTCATAAAGCTTGATTGAGGCAGAATAATTATTCACCAAGAAACATATGTTAGGAGTCTTCGAGATCTGTCCCTGTGGCTGCCGTCTCCTTTGAGTCATCATAGACAGCTTCTACTCTCATCCGTTGGTTAATAGCCGCTTTTAATACCTGGTAAGGATGGCAGTTCTGAGTATCATGGTCCTCGTCACAAATAGTGCAGATAGTTTTCCCCCGCCTAATGGACATTCTTTTTGGGTGCTTGTCTCCGCATTTAGAACAAAAGGATAGACAAGGTTGTTTACTTCGCTTTTGTTTTTTCTGATCCTAGACCATTTGTGAGGCAAGGGAGCTCAGCATTTCTGTTTTGAAGTCTTCAAGTAAATTGCCCATCTCAAAATTTTGTTGCTCTCCATTATTGATTTCGATTCTATAGTCGTAGTGTCTCTGAGGATCATTTCTTTAAAATTCCTTGAACATCTTTTCAGGTTAAGTTGACAATTGTTACTCATACTGCTCCTTGATATATTCCCCTTCTGCATGTTCAGCATATCCAGAGCTTCATCCCTTACTCCTTTGTAATAAAATAGTTTGAGGATGTCCTTACTTACAATCGATGATCGGATTCTCGGTAGACAGTAATGGTTCTGCAGTCTTCTGACTCCATTTCTCTTTCTGATCATTTTAAATAGCTCCTCTCCTTCTTTTCTCTTGTTCTTAAGTAGTCCTGTACTTGTTTAGGGAAATTCTCACTATTTTGTCCTACGATGATTACATGTCAGCGTTCATAAACCATCTTAATGCATTTCTTTTTAATGTTGATGGAAATAGCTTTAGTTTCCGAGCATTAGAAGTGTAATCATAGCTTCTACACAAAGATATCAACTCACCAGAAATTCATCTGGATCCTCTCATGATAGCCCATGGAAATTTGGCAATGAGAGTGGAATATTTTTCATGGGGTCGCTCCAAGGAATCAGGGAAACTTCTAATGTAGAAAAAGAATTTTCACCACACTTCTCCTCCTTCGTGATCTACCGCTTGCGATGCAATGCTCATTAAACTCATCCATATTTTCTTCTGTCGCTCTCACAAGACTTGCCTGGCCCCTCACATTCCTTCTGCTTTTGAACTGCCTCTCTCCGGACCCAACCTTTCCCTCGTTCCCTAAAAAATGGCCTAAATGAAGGCCGGGAATTCTTTTGAAGATTTGGAACAGGGAAAGAAGTTAGGAGTCCAGAGACAGTTCAAAAAAAATGGTCGAAATGAAGGTCTTTCTTCCTCCTTTTCCTCTTTTCCTCCACCCAGAAGGTTAGTGTCTTTGGGGGTTTTACTAGTCTTTCATGCATTCTTTAACTAAAAGAGAAAATCACAAATGCTTCAAATTTATATTATCTTCACCGCAAGAATCCGCCAAAATGTTGGTCACCATAATTGCTTAATTAATTTCAAACAACCAAGGAAACATAAATTATCAACCCCAAAGGAAGTCTTTTGTTTCAGCAGTAGTCACATTCATATGCTCAATTCCAAAAGAATTAGTGTTGTAGTAAAGGAAATCATTCTATCTAAACTTCAATAAATGGTTCTAAGCCTTAACTGTATCACAGAAAGAGATATCCCATTGCACTCTCTATAATTCAAATTAAGTTAATCCCGATTACATTTAAAATAATACTGCAATGGGTAAGAACAACTATCTTGTAATCGAGAACAGGACCCTCAAACAGACTTCACTACCACTCTTTTATGAAAGCAATAATGCGGAAAACAAGAAGCTCTGCATTTTAGTCAGAGAACAAAGCACGAATTTTCTTCTGCCTAAGCAGAGCCTGGGCCTTTACTGCTTAGCACACTTTGAGTCGAAGTCTACGAGAGAACAAGGCAGCCGATTCCTTTATTTCTAAGCAGGGACTTCTAACCAGCTCATTAACACAGTGGAAAATAGACAAGTGAGTGAGGATGTTTTGGTTCCTTCCTTTCCGAGTAGGGACCTTTAATCCACTCCCCCGACCAACACACTCGGCAGTTGCAGGAAATCTACAAAGACAGGTGTTGGCAACCTCCTATTGAGCAGACACTTAACCAAATCTCCTGCCAGCACACTCAAGTAGGTAAAAGGAGTTCTCAGAAGACAAGGTGTTGCGCCCCTTCCCGCCGAAAGGTGACTTTAACCAAATCTCCGGCGCCAGTACACTTGCAGGGATAAAAGGAGTTCCACAGAAGACAAGGTATTGCAATACCTTCCCGGCCGAAAGGTGGACTTTAAACCAAATCTCCGCCATTAACTGCAAGGGAAAAGAGACTCACCGAGGTCAAGATGGTTAGACCTTCCTGCCTGAGCAGAACCTTGTCCGCACTTGTCTAACATGACCGAATAATAGCGACTCCTATTGCAGGGTCTGGAGATGTTTTAATAATTTTCACTGCAGAATTTTAATCAACTAACATAGAATCACCACACAAGATCAATATAGTGGTGATTTATAAGTTCTATTCAATAGCTAAGACAGAATCAGTAGTGTTTCGTTGAATCCAAAACTACTCTCAAACAAGAGCCGCCAAAGAATTAATGCTTAAATGTACTGAGAAACAGAATTTAAACACCGACTTTAACTACGTGAATTCTGTGAAGAAGGTGGGGTCTCTCCTTCACAAGATCTCCAAACGGAAAACTTAGAGATCTAATTGACAAGCAAATTTCATCAATCATGGAAATACGCCACAGAGTGGAAAGATTGAACACGCCCCGCTTCTCTCAAGTTCTTAGTGACATCAAAAATTGGATTCTTCGAACGGTGATTTCCCTTTAATTTAAAGGAAATCCCATCGATACAATCATTACAAGGTGCCGTGATCTCGACCCCACCAACTTACCTTTCTTTCTAAATCAGCATAGGTGTCCTATTCTTATGCAACCGGATGCTAATACAGTAATGGACTAAGCATGTTAATATGCTCGGTGTAATCCATTTCATATAGTCGCTTAATGTCATAGTGTGCATCCATTATCTCGTGTCGCCTTTTGACCTATCGTCAGACTGTGGTTTCAAAGATCGCATTACTTCCTCGTGGTCTCAAAGATTCCCGTTCAATTGAGCGGATGTTCGTTTCAAAAGATCCGTGATTCCTAACGTGTAGTCGCTTCGTTTCAAGAGGTATCCTAATCGTGTAGCAGCCCAGAGTTTCACATATGCCCTTGGGTCGCGGTAGCACCGTGTTTCAAAAGATCACCAACAAATGCTTTAGCGGTTCGCGGTTTTGACGCATCCTGTGTTTCAGCATCGGTCTGAAATACTATTCTGCAAATATGGACACTTCTGCACTTCTAATCATTGGTTAGGTTCAAAAGTAATGTAAAGTATTATGCAAAACGGATTAAGCATAAAATAATGAGAAAGGACGTTGTATACCTTGGAATGATTAGGTGAAATGATAGTATAAGTCAAAATACAGGTGATGAAGGGTAAAATAATAGCAAAAAGTATGGGCAAAAAGGGTACAATATGTGGTCCTAACACTAACTAAAGAGGGATAGATGACATATCGTTTATGCCGCTTCCTCTCGCCATCGCCATTCTAGCTCCATTCCAACGTTCATACAATGATGATCCTACAAAAGAACACAACCAAAAATGCCAAGAATCATGCAATTTCGCTACTTCAAATGCAAGGATACCCCCAATATAATATAAAGAAAGAAATTAAATATTTTTGTTTCAAAAATTTCACTAAAAGAAATAATGAACTTTTTAAAACAAAGAAACCCAAACTAAAAGTTTTCTTTTAAAGCGAACTATTCAGAAGAAATCTCATATTTCCTTAAACAATTCTAAAGAAAACTCAAAGCAAGAGACACTCAAAGCAAGAGACTAATCCTTCAAAACCAAAAAAAGAAGAAGTGGCTAAAAGCAACTCAAAGGATGTCAAGCAGACTGTAAGAAGATCAAAATAGGCTCCAAAAGTTTAATCCAACTGTTCAAGGCAAAACTAGGCATCAACAAATGACAAGACCCAATCCAAAAATTTTACAAACAAGTTCACAGGCTGGCAGTGTATTACAGTGCGAGAATCAAAGATTCTTGCAGGTTGAACAAAGGTTGACTGTGAGGGGTTCGCACTGGACTTAACACCAGGGTGCGAACTCAGGTGTTTCTCGCAGGCCACTAAAGGGTACAATGCGAGAATGCCTGTAAACAAGCAAAAATTTGAAAAAGGACTAAATTTGAGTGAACTTTCAGATCCAAAGAGTCTAGATGGATCTTCCACAGACTTAGAGACCAAAAAAAAAGCAATCAAAGCAAGGGAAACTAGACTAACTAGGAAACAATCTGTTCCCCAATGGAGTCGCCAATTTTGTTATCAGACAAATCGGTAGGTGCGGACACTAACTGATCTCCCTAGATCCACCTAGATCTAGAACAAAACACACCAGAACATGATGCTTTCCTTAAGTTTTAAATATTGAATTTACTAACTAAAGAGGGATAGATGACATACCATTTATGTCGCTTCCTCTCGCCATCGCCATTCTTTCTCCATTCCAGCGTTCATACAATGATGATCCTGCAAAAGAACACAACCAACCAAAGTGATAGCAATAACACAAACTCAATATAAACCTATGTATGTGATCAAGGAATCACACAATAAAACACAACAAGCTTTATAGGAAAGAATCATATTACTGTATCATATTAAATGTGAAAAGAATCATATTTCATCAGATCATAATAAATGTGAAAGAGAGATTACAACCATGGCCTCCTATGTCTAAGGTCCCTTCCCAAATGTCCTTCGCTCCCCTACTACTAACTTCCGTTCCCCACACACTTCTTGCTCCAAGGATTCTGAGACCATGGATCTGATAGCTACTCACAATCTATCTTGACAAAGCAAATCTCAAAGCCACTCCAACCAAGCTAATAATTCCAAGCCAACCAAAGGTAAGCTCAAGAACCCCTTCTCCATGAGAGCTCTTCTCCTTTTATAAGTTGAAGAGGATAAGGTGAGGAGGTTAGGATGATCCCACTAAATCATGAAAGAGAGTAATATCCAAACCATTTGGATTCCACCTCACCATGGAAGTTTCTCCTTCTAGAAGATTTGAGAAAACGCTCATTTTTCCCACGTGTAGGCATTCTCGCACCCTACCTATAGAGCAACCTGTGAACTTCTCGCAAGCTAGCTATGGTGCAACTTGCGGGAATCAGGAATTATCGCACTCTGCTTATATAGAAACCTGCGAACTTCCCTTTTTATAGGGTTTTTCCAAAGGAAAATGAAACTTCTTTTCTCAGGAAAAGTTCTTCTCTCTTCTTTCTTTAGGAATTCAGGCCACTGACCCCTCTAAAGGCAACAGATAGGTTTACATCGTTAACGGTCATAGGGATGACAAAAATAATGTGTAATAGACTTCATATTCTTTGCAGGTGTTTCTGAAAGGGTCGCTAGTTAGGGTTTTGTTGACTGTACGTTGTTAAAGCGTTGAACCCTGGGTCTGCCCCTATGCCAACAAATGGTTCCGTTACTGGGAATATGCTAGAGCAACAGAAAGAATCGGAGACTATATTATTGTAGATGAAAGAAACATTGAATGATCACATAGACATATGTTTACTAGAGATCTTAAAAGAGAAGTAGTGTGTAGTGCATAGAAACAAGAATAGGAGACTTCGACATAGACTGTGTACTGGATGAAGAAACACAAGTGAATCTTATGACAGGGAGTACTTGGTAAATTTTGGGAAAGCCATCTATGATTCCTTCATTGGGAAGGATAGGATTGTTTAAAGGAAAGATGATAACCCTGTGTGGAATACTTACTCATTTACCTATGATAGCCCATGGAGCATCGACAGAAGAAGAATTTGAGGTAATTAAGTTTGTTGAGAACAACGCTCCTTTTGCACTTTTTCTAGGAAAGAGCTAAATGAGAAAGATCAGATCTGAAGGAAAGCATAAGAGGTAGCCAAAGAACAAAAAAAGAAAGAATTAAGTGATTTCATGGCTAGAATAATAGCGCGCTTAATAGAAGCACAGGAGGACAAGTCGAAGAAGAAGAAGGTTGTTGAGGTTGAAAGAACACAAGAAGGCTTGAAGAACCTGTCCATGCAGGAGAAAAGAGAACCTACCCAAGAAGTAGTAAGAGAAGAGATATTGCATGAAAATGTTTTGAAAGAACATCAGCAATACAAAGTTACTATGCTAAGAGAAGATAAGAATATGAATGGAAAGAGAAATCCAAAAGCTCATATCACAGGGAAGAAGGCCATAAAGATAAGTAAGAAGAAAGATAAGTTAGAAAGACTAAAGGAGATTCTAGTGAATATTTCCTAGGAGCCAGGCTTACAAAACTTGAACATCGTCGAAATAGCAGAATAGTGTAGAAGAGAACTTCAACTTGGCGAAGCTATTTGACCGTTGGAGGTGTCCTGACCATTAGAAAGATGCTCCAGAATGGCTAGAAACGCAGTTATTGCGGAAAATATGGCCATGAGACCGCGCCATAATGGATGGAATCATATTGATTGAGGCTTTTCGATCCATTACAAGAGTATGTTATGACATTGTTTATTTAATCCGTCGAATGCTTCACTGGGGACACTTTTTCAAATTGTGATTATCCAAGCTAACAAGAGAACTGATTTCTATCACAATGTGCTTTTGAGACCTCATCACCCATTTTTCTTACCTTGAGTGTTTTTTCGCCTACCCGAGTGATTTGATTACAAGTGTGTATGTCGAGCGAACGTAGCACGGTAGAGAAGTTTGTGGAGGATATACTAATAGACCTTATGGATAAGAAGTTCATGTTCGCATGAGTACATGCCTCATCAATGACCAGATTGTAAGAGTCTCCCTCGACTGCACGTCGATCTAGTTGATCTTGACCATCCCGAACTGCGACGGAGAAGAGATGAAAGCACCACAACGACCTGGTGAACGCGAAGCTCATCCCATTGGTTTTGCCCGACTACATCCTACCTCTAGTTGGCATGGTTATTAGTAACAATGTCCCAAGAGATTTAGAATAAACACTCATCACTAGGTACCTCCCAAAGGGGATATGCGCAATCATACCACAACTAGGACTGATCCATGATCTTAAGATCAATGACTTTAACCTGGAAGATAAAAAGAATTATGTGATGGTTGCACCGCATAGGTACTTGACAAAGACGATGGGGAATAAGTTGAAGATAGTTCCCCAGCCGTGGATCAAGGAGATTGTGAGGTCCACCATCCTTAACGTTATGAAGGTACCCCACTTCGGTAGACATCAAGAGGTTAACATGTGCATTAAACTCCTCTTGTTGTGCTATCATGGAGGTTATCTCTGGTTGGATAAACGTGTGACTGTAGATCTGGTGTTGATCCACATTCTCAGGATTGAGCGTGCAGGGACCAGACCCTCACCAATTCTATCCAGAAAAGGCTACAGATTGCACCCTGGCACAACGAATAAAGGAAAAATATGGTGATGTGGAGAAGAGGAAGTGGGGTTACAAGGTAGCCTCCATCCAAGATGGCGCAGTGCACCTAGATTCCCATTTGATCACTGATAATCTCATCAGGACGAACAAACTAACGCAAGTCACAAGATTTGTCGTCGACCTCACAGGGAAGTGCATTGAAGGGATGCAGATGAACTGGGCGAGCTACCTCGTCCATCAGTTATAGAAGGATTGTCACGAAGCGCAGGACCAAGGTTATGAGTTCCACTTTATTTAATTACTCATACTCATAGCATTTGTTGCTTGGGAGATGCTAGAGGGAGAGACACTCCCTAAAGGCGAGCCATCAAAACCATTGGCCATGAGGTTCACCACCTTGTGGTATTCAAACGATATGGCGAAGTAGTGGTATTTGAACGTTGTCTTCCATAATTACTACTTACAGCTCATGCGGTCCATTGAGTTATTCCCTCTTATGACGTCGAATACACTCCATAGGTTTAGGCCACTCGCGAATTTCTGCATAGTACGACACTTCATATATATCATTGAGCGAGGGGATGAAAGTAAGGAGGAGTTGCAGTCATATTATAAATTGACTGATGAATACATGGAGGAGATAACTAAGGAATGGCCAGCTGAATTCCTTGTACATGTCGAGTAGACATAACTCTCTGACCCCGACCTCATCGAAAGTCCTATGGTCACCAGACCCGATTGGGATGGATTGAGCAACACTAAGAAGAAGAAGAAAAAGGAGGAAGTACAGGAGATAAACAATGCATTGGAGGAAACTAGACCTTATTCACCTAGAGGAGGAGGAGATGACAAAGTAAACCAAGAAGAGGAAGGGGAAGAAGACAAGCAGGAAAAGGGTGAAGTGACACCATCGAAGGATCCCCTTACAGAGGTTGAGACATCAAAGAAAAGGAAGGTTTCTCCAAAGAAACCCTCGGTGTGGAAGAATTCATGAGCCAGCAAGCCACAATTGCAGAATGTGCTCATAGTGGATGATATTGACCTCATCATCACAATTGTAGCAGATGCTTCGGAGGATATATTGGAGTGAAATGAAGAAAAGCAGGAAACAATGTATGACAAAATCGAGGAAGAGATGAAGGGGGTACAACAAGCTCTCTATTCGAGTCGCACAGTGTCTACTGTGCCGTCATCAATGGAAGATGTATAGTTGGGGGATGAGCCCACCCAACTGTGAAGGATAATAGATGCTACAGAAGCTCGCCTTCGTCGAGTATAGGAATAAAAAGAGCAGGCCATAGAGGCCTTGAAGAAAGCAAAGGAGAAATCCCTACATAAACGTCGGGTTGCGCACCAAGAGAAAGATGACCTCTGGGTGAAGTTTCAGGAGGACAGAGAGAAGATCTAGAAAGAAAAAGACCAGCTTCTCGCGAAGCATATTGGGGTTAGAGAAGAAGTAACTAGATAAATTCTCTCTGGGTCGGGATTGGACCAGATGGAAGACGAGACACTTGAAAGCCAAGTGGGGAAGCTCGCTAAATCCATTCAACATCTTCAAGCAAGAGTAGCCAAGTTAGAACTGCAAGCAGTGTCGAGCACTCCACAGGAAGTGAGAGACCAAAGGGAAGAAACTGCCAGGAGCGCAGTCCAAAGAATCAAGGTGTTTTCTTTAGAATGTAAGCAATTAAGTAACCGAAGTGCACAAACCTATGAGCGCCTTGTAGAAGACCTGAAACTAAGGATATTGGAGGCACAACTCTAGGAAGTGAAGAAACAGGCATCGACAGTGCAAGCGAAGTTGAAGCTGCTTACAACAGTGGAGAAGATGAAATGGTCGCAGGAGCAACGCACAATTCAACAACATGTGAATACCATCCAGATTCGAGTTATGGAGGTGACATAGAAAATCCAACTGGTGCAAGAAAAATCCTGCACCCTTTTTTAAGATCTTGAGGGACATGGATCACATTTGGAATAGGTGGTCACCATAGTGGAACAATGCCTAGAAGGTCCTGTCACCAAGCAAGTCATTCAGGAATTTGCAGACCAAGAGGCTCTGGTGAAGCAGCAAGTCAAGGCAGCTTGAGTTAAGCTCGAGACCTTCGAAGTAGAATTTCCCAGATAAGAGTGACTTGTGATGATTCACAGGTGAGTGTTGGGGGGTTGTTGGCCCTTGACCAAATTTTGAGGAAACACTGGTCCTGCTTGACCATTTTTGGGACTTCGACTGGATGGTCGAAAATGGAGAGCCTGAGCGAAGCAGAGATCATGGGATCTCTCCCTTTTTGTTGGATTTTTGGGTTTTAGGGTTTATGTAATGGGTATGGGATGTCAGCCCATGGGTCTTACCCATGTTTAGGCCCTCTTTGTAATGTATAAATAAGTATTTAGGCGATGTAAGAGTAGTTCGAGTTCGATCTATTTGATTGTAAGACCTAGTAGTCCGATGGCTTAGTGTTAATGTTAGCTATGTGCAAGAAGATGTGTTAAGGCTTGCAGAGCTAAGTGAAAGTATTTGGTAAGTTCTTTATGCACAGACTGTGTAAAGGCTATGTTCTTGGACATAACTCGGGGAAGGAGGATCTAGTGAGGTGCACACAGATCTCCTGTCCTATGTCGAGTTGGCTTTGTGGATCTTTGCATATAAGAAAATTGGAATAAGATAATAAATAAGAAGAAGAGTTCGTGGACGTAGCCCTACACTGGGGTGAACCACGTATATACTGTGTTATAGTGCTTTGTGCAATGTGTTCATGGTGTTTATTCTTCTATTTTCTTAGTGTTGATTGATGAATGCATCTGATGTAGTAGATTAGTGCTTAATAATGTGAATGAATGTTACATCTGAGTTAATTTTATGTGCTAAGTGAATGAAAGTATTTGATCTTGGTTAATACTTCGTTGTTATGTAATTAGGGTTTTAACCTGCGATGTGACTAAGGGTGAAAGACTAATGAATGTTAATTGAAAAGTTCTTTGTTAATTATTGTGATCACAGATCTATGTCCCAGCTAGGTTATAGACACTTGAGTTTTGCAACCCCCCCTACCTCTACCTCGGGTGAGACTTCATCTTCTTCGTAGGTGTTTCCGAAAGGGTTGGTAGTTAGGGTTTTGTTGGTGCGTTGTTGAAGCGTTGAACCTTGGGTCTACCCCTGTGCCAACAATCATGCTTGAGGCATGTGTTTGTGATATTTGGTTTATGACTTGAGGCACATCATTGGATGCATGGTACATGTTGGTTGAGGTCTACATGGTGAGATATATTGTTGGTTCATATCTTAGTTTATTTGTACATGGTTGATACATGGTATGATACATGATTGATATTTGGTATGATATTGTTGTACATGGTTGATGGTTGAGGCATATGGTACAGGTTATGGTGCATGGTTGATGCATGGTTTATGTTATGGTGCATAGTTGATACATGTTTTGGTACAGGTGTTGGTTCATGGTTGATGCACTTGTTGAGGTACAGGTGTTGGTGCATGGTTGATGCACTTTTTTAGGTATAGGTTTTGGTACACGGTTGATGCTTGGTATGGTACAGGTTGATGGTTTGTTACATGGTTGACACACATATATTGTGATGATATGTTGGTGATATTGGTACATTATTGTAGATGCATGTGTTAGTTATGTTGGACATATAGTTTTGGTGTCCTTTGTATATGTTCCATGTGAGAGGATCTGTTTGAGTATCGGTGAGAGTGATAGGGGTATGTGATAGTGATAGTGATTCTGGTAGTGACAGTTGGTCTACATTTCTATTTTAGGACAGTTGAACGAGGCAAGGAAACGGGTTTGTATCCTCCTTCCTGTTAGATCCGGAGAATCAGGGAATTGTATTTTCCTTTAGGTTGGATCCTAAGAATCATGGGGGTGTAGCCTCCTTCTCATGGGAGACAAAGAACTCAGGGATTTGTAGCTTCCTTCAGGGTGGAGCCTGAGAATAGGGTTTGGATCGTCCTTCCAGTTGCAGTTGGAGAATTTTGGAAGTTGGTGCTTCCTATGAATGAATTATTGATATATATAAAAAAGCATTTGTGGTTTTCTCCCATTTGGGTTTCCACGTAAATACTGGTGTACTATGTATTTGATTTAATGTTGTTTATGTCATGTTTCTTATGATTAAATTTTCATGATATATTGAATGCAAAAATAAATGATACATTGATGATAAACTGTTGAGCATTATTTTTAAAGTGAAAGAATATATATTGTGGTTAAAAGTGGTATGAAGTGCCCATATTGATTCACCCACCCCCTCACAGTATTCCAACAATTGGTATCAAAGTAGGTTCCTTGAAGGAAACAATTTAACAACTGGAAGGTAGATCATGGAGTGTAGTATGAATGGAGTACCAGTGTTCAATGGTCATAATGGTCTAGAATATGAGATATGGAGCAAAAGAATGAAAACATTTTTGCAGGAACATTGATATGATATTTGGTATTTAGTTGTTACAAGATATAATGGTTCAAATAAACCAAAGGATGCATCCAAGAAGGAATTGAAGAACAAAAAGAAAATAGAAATGGATTTTGTCATGGAATGATTACCTAATTTATTAAAAGACAAAGTCATAAAATGTTCGTTAGCTAAAGAACCATGGGATAAGATACATAATATATATTTCTCTTCCATCACAGAGTTAGAGAATGCTAAATAATATGTAGGTACAAAACAAGAATAAATATTTTCATCATGTCAAAAAAATTCATAACAGGTAGAGTGTGAAGAGGTAGAAGTCGATTACATAGTAGAATTGATTAGTTCCCTAGAAAATACAATAATTGAAAGAAAGAGAAACAATCCACTCTAGGAAGAAATAAATAAGAAATAAGTATCTCAAAACTCAAACTCGAAGGCAGTCGAGTAGAAGATCAAAAAGTTAAAATATCATCTAGAAGAAGCCAAAAGAATTGAAGAAAATCTCAAGGATTATAAATAGGGTTTGGAATCCAAAATAGTAGCACAAAAGGAGGAAGAAGAAAAGAGAGAGAATATATTGACAGATCATCTCAAAGAAAGAACTAAGGACCTAAATCATCTTGAATAAGAATTTGTTCAAGAAGAGAAAAGACTTGAAAAAGAAATCATCTCTTAAAAATCCAACTTGAAGAAGCAAACCGAAAAGAAGAATTCATAAAGATTTAGATGATGAAGAAAGAAAAAGAGGTTGATAATATTGAAGAGGAAGTTGTCACATTGAGAGTTAAAATCATAAATCTCAGTAAGAACTTTGAAGAGACAAAAACATCCACATCAGTAATAGAGAATGAAGAGAATAATTCTAGGTTGCTAGAAAAAAAAGAATGAAGAAAAGAACAAGAGTTATGCAGAAGTACTCAAAGGAAGGAATCATGGTCGACAAGAATCTAAGAAAAATGATAAAGATACATATTCAATAAGACCCTCCACATTCAAGACACAAAGAAGCTTCAATCGTGATCAACCAAGGCAGAAAGTCAAAAGGACTACACCATTCACTCCTAGGTATGTAAATTTATTTTATGGTCATTGTTTTTATGGTACTAGCTTTAGATATAAAGTTGCAGATTGCAGAGATTAAGGAAGAAATGTTCAAGCCATAAATACTTATGTGGCTCCACACAATATTGAATGTTACAAATGCCATAATTATGGTCACATAGATCGTGATTGCAGAATCATAATGGATACTTACTTGAGAAAGAACATTGATATCATATATAAGAAGGTTTGGAAAAGAAAACAAGAACATGTAAAGGAAGATCAAATGAATGAAGCACACCCAAAAGTCATACTCTAAAGATTGGCAATAGTACGAGATGAAGAAAAATCTATAAAGAAAAAGGAAGATGTCAAATACAGGAAGGTTTGAAGAAGAAATGAAAAATAAGAAGAAAAGGTCATAGAGATCATAGGATTTGCAGTAGCACGATAAAGAAAAGAAGAGAAAGTGAGTAAAGAAAAGGTTCAATATATTGTACTTTCAATAATTGTAGTGCAAAATCATTCTACAGGGAAAAAAGAAGAAGTCAAAGTTAAGAGAGATGATGAATCTACAGATGAAGAGGAATATTACTCCTCATTAGACCAGGTATTTTTCTGAGCCATACGGATTGGATACTCCCAGTAAATATGTATGTTGAACAGGGGGATTCCATGCAGTAAACACTACAGATCAAGTAGCCATCCTTCAAGCAGTTTCAAGTGTTTGCAGAGACATATTTAGAGCATTCAAATAGCAGAAGTACAGAATGACGGATTGATCGATTGAGGAAGAAGTGTTCCCACACAAGTGTCATTTGGTAGGAATACATTTATGATTCTATTTCACATATGTATCCAGGAAAGGATATATTTAGTACAGGTTGTTCTAGACATACAGATCTTGGCTTACAGATAGAGAATACTAGTCGACACATTTGATATGTAATGGTCAATTATAGAAAATCCGAGATAAGTCTTCATAATAGTAAAGTGGCATATGGTTGAACATTGTGGACAGTTGAGTAGAAATAACAAATGAATGGTAAGAAAGAGAAAGAATAGATGCATGAAGACAAGGGGATCTTCCCCAAGGAGAGATACCCTTTGACATTGATGTCAAAGGGGGAGAGTGAGAAACATTGATGAGGATAAATGGTCACAAGGGGAGCATGAGCATTGGAGTATGAGTGTTTCCATCAATGTCAAAGGAGCAGATTGTTGGACAGTTGGTTTTCAATGATGTCCACCATTAGATATTTATGCCAACCCTTGGAGAGGTCAAGAGATGTTTCATATTTGATTGACATTTCTATGATCAATATAGATTATGAGTTAGTTGGATGCATTTGATGTATTCTACATGTATCCCTAAAGATGTGGTTATTGAACCTAATTTTGTTTTTAGGAATATGGACATGAAGGATAGTAAAAATGTAGGAAAGACACTCATATATGGATTGTACTCATCATGTCATTTCCGGTGAGATGTAGAACACCCTGTGGTTCCTCGTGGTTAGGGAGATATGACCTTGTAAAGTTGAAAGCCTCAAAGAGTGGTCAAGAAGCCCCTAGTTGGTTACTAGTCTTAGACAAAGGGTAAAGTGGTTGCAACAAGAAATCCCTAAAGTAAGGAGAGAGGTTACTATGAAAAAATATATAAACACCTCAAAGAGTCTCTCATAAGGACACACACTTACATTGAATATCTATATTGTGAATGTTATGGTTTATATTTTTATTGGAAAATATGAGGTTAAATATGATTTCAAGTATGAAGTTACAAAGGAAGGTCGAAGGTGAAAGTATCGGAGTTGCAAAAACTATGAGTAAACCTAGTTTATGAGGAATCCATGAGTTGCAGGTCAGAAGGGCATAGATGTATGTCATTTGTAGTAGAGACAATTGTGGATATTTATGGGTAGTTGTAAAGGAAGTCATTGATCTGTGAAAATATTATGAAAGGGTGAGAAGAGATGTTGGTACCTAGTTTCTAAGGACTATGGAAGAAGTTACAGGTTAGTTTATAGTACAATAGGTCAGCTATAGGATCAAAGGTATTTTTTAAGGGTTATAGTTATGGTGTTATGGTACATGCATGGTGATGATAGTATGTGATATGATACATCTTGGTGATGTTATGGTACATCTATTAGAAGCATTAGTGGCTATATTGGTGTATGGTTTGGTTACATGTTATGGTGCATTCTTGAGGCTTGGTATATTGTGTTATGAGGTTGCATGTTGGTGATATTGAGGAGCATGATTGAGGCATGTGTTTGTGAGATTTGGTTTATGACTTGAGGCACATCATTGGATGCATGGTACATGCTATTTAAGGTCTACCTGGTGAAATAAATTGTTGGTTCATATATTGGTTTATTGGTACATGGTATCATATAGGATTGGTATTTGGTATGATATTGATGTACATGGTTGATGTTTGAGGCATATGGTATAGGTTATGGTACATGGTTGATGCATGGTTTGGTATAGGTTATGGTGCATCGTTGATACATGTTTTGGTACAGGTGTTGGTGCATGGTTGATGCACTTGTTGGGGTACATGTGTTGGTGCATGGTTGTGGTACACAATTGATGCTTGGTATGGTACAGGTTGATGGTTTGGTACATGATTTGGTACATGGTTGAGACACATATCTTGTGATGGTATTTTGGTGATCTTGGTACATTCTTGATAGAGGCATTTGTTGGTGATGTTGGACATCTAGTTGAGAGGTGTCCCTAGTATATGATCCATGTGAGAGGATCTGGTTGAATATCGATGACAATGATAGGTTGGTGTGACAGTGAGAGTGAGAGTGACAGTGGTGGTGATTATGGTAATGATAGTTGGTCTACATTTATATTTAATGGTGGTTGGATGGGGAAAGGAAAGGGTTTTGTAGCCTCCTTCTAGTTGGAGCCAGAGAATCAGGGAGTTGTAGCATCCTTCAGGTTGGATCCTGAGAATCAGGGGGTTGTAGCCTCCTTCTTGTTGGAGCCAAAGAATTTAGGGATGTATAGATTCCTTTAGGTTGGAGCCCGAGAATAGGGGTTTGGAACCTCCTTCCTGTTGCATTTGTAAAATTTTGGAAGTTGGTGCTTCCTATGAATGAATTCTATGGTTTTCTCCCATTTGGGTTTCCACGTAAATATTGGTGTACTATGTATTTGATTTGATGTTTTTGATCTAATGTTGCTTATGATTATATGATAATGATATATTGAATGAAAACATAAATGATACATATGATAAATTATTGAACATTGTTGTTAAAGTGAAAGAATATATATTGAGGTTAAAAGTGGTATAAAGTACTCGTGTTAATTCACTCCCCCCCTCCCATATCAGTATTCCAACACATTCCAAAAAATAGGGTTTTATTTAGCACCGGAGGATGTATCCAATCAGGTGGATTGAGGAGCAGTAGTGGTACCATATCCAGTGCAGGAGACAATGTTACTTCCAGGTGGTTGTGGAGTGTGGTGAGAATACTTCCCTCACTAAGAGGGAGTGTTTGTTTTCGCAGATTTTAGCAGGTACTCTCACATGTCCCTAGGTGTTGGGCATGTGGGAATAATCGTGGGAACCACATCACACTTTCAGTTTGGTGATAACCTCCTTTCGAATGAAGTTGGGTCTTCATGGTTTTGCTGATGGGATTTGTGGGTTTGTGGTGGGGCTTCACACCCACATGAAAGTCTAATTTGGTGTTGAATTTGTGGAGGGGCTTCTCAAGATAACCCTAGACTTGCTTAAATAGGAGAGAGGTCATTATGAAATTTTATATGGTGTAGTGTGTTTGGAGACATGATGGGGATAGCATAAGTGAGTCTGCATTTGTGCTAGGAGACTTGGAGATTTCAGCAAAGGGAAATTCTACATGATGGAAAATATAGCCTAGGGTTGAGGACTCTCTATTTTTTGTTCTTGGAAGGGAAAATCACACCACATGTGTGGGAGAGAGAGGTATTCATAGAAGTAAGAAACTATATGAGTGGTGCAAGTCGTATGGAAGTGTCCATACATGTTTTTGTGCATGTATGTAGGTTTCAATGGGAACAATTGTGTACGTACAAAGGCTGCAGTGGGAATAGTCATGTATGTATGCGTGTTAAAGTTGGAATAGTTGCGTACATATGTACAAAGATTCCTTGGAAGGTGCAGGTCCTTAAATGGATAACAAGTGACGTCAACAGGTCGTACATGTGGTATGCAATATATTTGTGAGAAAATGATAATTCCAAAGATTTTTTGAGATTTGGTTTTCTATTTTATATGGTTATTGTAGTACAAGGTTTTTATCATATTTTGGTGATATTTGTATTGGCTAAGAATACAAGGTTGTCCTCAAATTTGGTGATATTGTATTGGTTGGGAGGGATGTTTTTTTCCTCAGGATTTCTGAATTTGATAAGGTTACAAGAACACAAATTTTGTGTCTCATATGTGTTGATGATTCATATTTGATATTTTCTTCTTCATCTGCATGTAATTTCAATCAATAATTTTCAATGTAAAACTGTTTAGTGATAATAATTAGGGTTTTACTATTAAATCACTAGGAAGCAATTTTCAAATCTGAAAATTTAGTCACATAATAGTGTATGTGAAAATTGACAAGTGTATCTTTTCTTATTCAAGGCTTGTAAACATTTATGCTCTCCCTCATCAATCAATGTTTTATTCTAAAAAAAATGGACATAAAGGTACTACTATATGATAAGTTGGTGGATTTTCTAGTAAGTGGACATTGGCAAATAGATTTGTGTAGAGGGTATAAAAATTTTCAAAATATGAAAACAACTTGATTTCTTCAGCAAGAGAGTTTTCATAGACCACATTGTATTCATTATTCTCTTGATATTCAAGGTGAACAAATAATAATTTCAAGGGGGATGGATCCATTGGTGGAAAGAGAGGAGTTTTTCACCATTGGGAAAGGTTCAATTCTAATTAGGGATTCTTAACCTAGAGTGATGGAGACACCTTGAGGTAGTGATTGAATGTGTGGTTGCACCCATAGATATTATATTAAATGATATATTGACCCATGCACACATAATTGGATCAAATCCCACCCCCATGTCCTTCAATTTAATAATTCGCAAAGGGCTTGGATCCAATGGTGGCAAGCGAGGCGTTTTTCACTGTTGGCCCTCGACCAAGTTTTGGAGAACCTTGGTTATTTTTGGCCACTTTTGGGACTTCGAAAAGCTGGTCGAAGGTGGAGTGCAAGTCAAAGCGGAGATCACGGGATCTCGGTCCCTTTTTAGGGCATCTTTGGGATTAAGGTTTATGTAATGGGTATGGGATGTTGGCCCATGGGTTTACCCATGTTTAGGCCCATTTTGTAATGTATAAATAGATAGCTAGGCATTGTAAGAAAGAGTCAGTTGTAGGCCAATGTGCTAAGTGAGAATAGTTGTGGATGATTTGTGCCTACTATGTGTCAAGAACTTGCAATGTGCTAAGTGCTAGAGTTTTATCTATGTGATTGTAAGAAGGCTTTGTGCTTACTATGTAAGAAGGGTTTGTTATTACTATGTAAGCAGGCTTTGTGATTAAACCTAGCTCGGGAAAGGATGATCTGGCGAGGTGCGCGCAGATCTCTTATCCTATGCGGAGTAGTATCCCCTGGCTCTATGCTTGTAGAAGATTGAGAGAAAATAATAAATAAGAGAAGAGTTGGTGGATGTAGCCCCACGCTGGGGTGAACCACGTATATCCTGTGTTATGGTTTCTTTGTGCATTATGTTTGTTATATTTCTTATGTGATTGATGCTTAGTGAAATAATGTATGGTTAGATGAATCTGATAGCTTAATGCTTAGTGACCTGAATAAGATGCTAGATCTGATATGTTTCTTTATGCTAAGTGCTTAGATGTGTTAGATCTGATTGAATACTGTGTTACTCTGTAATTAGGGTTCGATCTACGAAGTAAATACTGGTTGAATACTAATGAATGGTAACTGCTTAGTGCTTTACTAGACTATTGTAATCACAGATCTGTGTCCCAGCTAAGGTTGCAGACACTTGAGTCCTGTAACCACCCCTACCTCTACCTCGGGTGAGACTTCATCTGCTTCGCAGGTGTTGCCGAAAGGGCTGGTAGTTAGGGTTTTGTTGGTGCGTTGTTCAAGCATTGAACCCCGGGTCTACCCCTGTGCCAACAAATGGTTCTGTTGTCGAGATGTGAAACTGTGATTTCTGGGAACTGAGGAAAAGAGAAATGTTTGTGTGTAGATCTGCTTCCCTAGTGAAAATTATTCTACTTGAGTTGCAAAGCTCTGTGCTGAGAAGAGAAGTTCGATCTGAAGAAAAGGTAAGATATGAAATGTTTTTTCTCTGTTAAAGGTAAGAACAATGAAAATTTGTATTTAAGAAGTAAGATTTGAAAGATTTGGACTCTGAGAAAGGTAAGATAAGCATAAAATTTTGTTTTAAAAGAATGAATCTAGGTATGTTTGATAAACTTTGTCCTCGTCTGAAAACTAGGGTACAACTAGAAGAAAGAAGATTTGATATGAATAGATCTGATAGAAATAATGAAAGGTATGTTATCCCTATGCATAGAAAGAATGATTGGACTAACAAATGGATGAAGTATCCTAGAAAGAATTTTTTTCAAGTTAGTTACTGTGATCCCAGTGTGCAGTACAGGAAAAGTTGGGGATCATTTAAGAGAAAGAGAGGATTAACCCTTTGTTACAGTTGCATAAGACCAAGACATATAGCTAAGGAATGCCTTGGTAGAAGACCTAGTTGTCTTTGTTGTAAAGCTATGGACCATGAAGTTTTGGATTTCCCTAGAATGATTGCTAAAGTTGAAAAGATGAATATGGAACACAAAAACCATGAGAAAGGCCAAGAGACTCAGATTATGGAAAAATCCCAGAAAGAATCAGAGGTTGTATTACTAAAGATGAAAGAAACCCTGAATGATCACAGAGGCACCAATCTATCAGAGATCTTAAAAGACAAAGAATGCATAGAAGAAAGAATAGGAGACTTCGACATAGACAGTGTCCTGGATGAGGAAACACAGGTGAATATCATGACAGAAAGAACGTGGGAAATCTTGGGAAAGCCTGCTATGGTTCCTTCATTAGGAGGAATAGGATTATTTAGAGGAAAGTTGATATCCCTATGTGGAATACTTACCCATACATATATGAGGGCTCATGGCACTTCGAAAAAGGAATAATTTGAGGTCATTAAGTTTATTGAGAACAACGCCCCATTTTCTATCTTGCTAGGAAAAACATGGATTGAGAAAGACCAGAGTCGAAGAAAAGAAGAGGAATCCCTAGAACAGAAAAAGCAAGAACTAAGAGATTTCATGGCTAGGAGAATAACACACTTACTGGAAGAATAAGAGAACCATTCGAAGCTACTAAGGACCAAAGATATGGACGTCGAAGTTGAAAGGACATAGGAAGATTGGAGACACATGTCTGTACAATAGAGTAGAGCACCTACCCCAGAAAGAGAAGAAGTATTACACTCGAATCCTATGAAAGACTGTCAACAACACGAAGTTACTATGCCAAGAGAAGATACAAATCAAAATGGGAAGGGGAATCCAGTAACTAAGATTATTGGAAAAAAGGCTAGAAATATCAGCAAGAAGAAAGCGAAGTTAGAAAAATTGCAAGAAGCTCTAGAAATAACTTCGCAGAGGGAAGGTCTCCAGAATTTGAACTTCGCCAGAATATCAATACAACACAAAATGGAACTTCGCCATGGTGAAGCAATATAACCGTTGGAGGCATTATGATTGTTATACTGACGCTCCCGAATAGTTAGAAGAGCAGTTATGGACCAAAATCTCTCCATCAGACCATTAGGACCATGCCATAACAGATAGAATTGCATTGATTAATCATTTTTCAACCTATTGGAAGAAACTGTTACAGTGTTGTCTACTTATCCCATCGAACATTGCACTGAGAACACTTTTGAAAAAAGTGATTCCTTGAGCCCATAGAGAGCTAACTACTACTACGCTACGTTTATCGATACTTCACCACCCATTCTATTGCATTGAGTAATTGATCATCAACCTGAGATATTCGATATCAAGTGTGCATGTCGGACGAAATTAGCATAGCAAAACAATCTATCGAAGAGATTCTAATAGACCTCAGGCCGAGAAGGTGATGTCCGCAGGATTTCAAGATTCATCGACGAGAGGAGTGCAAGACTCTCCATCGACTGCTCGCAGATTTGGACCATCCCGAGCTGCAACCAAGAAAAGAACCAAGCATTGTGATGACTTGGTGAATCTGAAGTTAATCCCGTCTATCCTGCCCGACTACATCCCACCCCTGTCTAGTGTGGTGAGTCATAACAGTGTCCCGAGGGACTTCGACTACACATTCATCATTGCGTACCTCCCGAAGGGTATACAAGCAGTAAAACCATAGTTGGAGAGGATTCCAACCTTGAAGATCAACGACTATAATATGGGAGACCATAAGAGCTATGGAATGCTCGCACCTCACAAGTATTTGACCAAGACCAAAGGGAATAAGTCGAATATCATCCCCCAACTGTGGACTATGGACATCACGAGGTCCACTATCTTGAACGTGATGAAGATACCACATTTTGGAAGGCACTAGGAGGCTAAAGCATGCGTTAAAATCCTGTTTTCGTGATTCCATGGCGGTTATTTATGTCTAGATAGAGGCATTGTCGTTGATCCGACGCTAATCCATAGGATCACCGGATTGAGCATGCAGGGACCAGACCCACAAGAATTCTATATAGGGAAGGTTGCAGATCGTGCCCTAGCGTAGAAGATCAAAGACACCTACGACGATGTAGAGAAGGAGACACGAGGCTACAAGGTAGCCTCCATTTAGAATGGCATAGTGCACCTTGATTTCCAATTGATTGCTGGTAAGCTAGTCTGAAAGAACAGACCCACGTAGGTCACAGGGTTTTTCGTTGACCTCACTGGAAAATGCGTGGAAGGATTACAAATGAACTGGGTTAGTTACTTAGTCAACCAATTATAATTGGATTTCCTCGAAGCTCAGGATCAGGGCAATGAGTTTCATTTTAGCTGGCTACTAATCCTTATCGCGTTTATTTCTTGGGAGATGTTGGAAGGAGAAACCTTCCCTAACATCGAACCGTTCGAGCCGCTAGCTACAAAGTTCACTGCACTCTGGTATTCGAGTGATATGGGGAAACAATGGAAGTCGAACGCAGTATTCCATACCTACTACCGACAAATGAAGAGGGCTATTGAGTCTTTCCCTCATATGTTGTCGAACACTCTAGAGAGGTTCAGGCCCCTTATGAAGTTCCGTGTAGACAGGCATTTCATTTACATCACTGCATGCGCAGACGAAAGTAAAGAAGAACTTCCATCCTACTACAAGCTCACAGAGGAGGACTGGAAGAAATCACTAAGGAATGGCCTGCAAAAATCCTTATACCAGTCAACCAAGTAGAATTATCCGACCCCCAACTCATTGGAAATCCTGTGGTTACTCACGAAGAGTACGATGCACCTAGCAGTAGCAGGAAGAAAAAGAAGGAATATGTCCAAGAAATACGCAGCACATTAGAAGAAACTGCATCAGATTCACCTGGCAGAGGAGGATATTATGAAGTGAACAAAGAAGCGAAAGAAGGGGAAGAATATAGGTAGAAGCAGGGCAAATTAACACCACCACAGAATCCCCCTGATGACATAGAGACATATAGGAAAAGAAAGGTTCCCCAAAGAAACCTACATCGTGGAGGAATTCCAAAGCTAGTAAGCCGAAGTTGTAGACCGTGCTTACGGTTAATGACTTCGACTTCATTATTGCAGTTGTATTAGACACCTTGAAAGATATTTTGCAGAAAACTAAAGAAAAGCAAGAAACCATGTATGAAAGAATTGAAGCGGAACTGAGAGAAGTACAACAATCCCTTCACTCCATCCACGCAGTGTCCACTACGCCCTCACCATCATATGAAATAGAGTTTGGAAATGAGCCCGTGCAACTTCGTAGAATAGTTGATGTGACTGAAGCTCACCTTCATCGCATGAAAGAAGAAAAAGAACAGGCCACAGTGGCCCTGAAGCAAGCACAAGAGGAAGTGATAGAGAAACGCCGAGTTGCGCAACAAGAGAAGGACACTCTCCAAACCAAGTTCGAAGAGGATAAAGTGCAGATCCAGTAGGAGATAGAACGGTTGCTCGCGGAGTAGGTTGGAGTCAAAGAAGCAGTCCGAAGAGCACTTTCCTATGTGACGAGCTTAGATAAAATGGAGGAAGACCTAGTGGAGAATAAAGTGGCGAAGCTTGTTGAATCCATTCAGCAGCTTCAACAAAGAGTCACAGAACTAGATCTACAAACAATGTCGAGCACTCTACAGGAAGTGCAATAGTAGAGAGAAGCAACTGACCGAAGCACAGTTGAAAGGATCAAAGAATTAGCCGTGGAATGTAAACATCTAAGTAGTCATAGTGTGCAGACTTATGAGCGACTTATCGAGGACACTGAACTGAAGACACCGGAGTCACAACTCCATGAAGAAAAGAAGTAAGCAGCAGCAGTACAAGCGCAATTGAAACTCCTATTAGCAGTTGAGAGGATGAAAAGATCCCAAGAACAGTGCATGGCTTAGAAACAGGTACTTTCCATACAAAGCAGAGTCATGGAAGTGACTAAGAATCTCCATCCAGTCCAGGATGCAGCTTGCTTACTTTTTGAGGAGATTGAAGGATGATGAGTAGAACCAGAACAAGTATACACTACAATCAAGCAATGCTTGGAAGGATGTGTGACTGAGGCAGTTATTCAGGAGTTCTCCGAGCAGGAGGCCTTGGCGAAACAATAGGTCGAAGCATCTAGAGCCAAGATCGAGGCGTTTGAGGTAGAGTTACCTAGAGAAGAGTGATTCGGGACAAGTCACAAGTGAGTGTTGGGGGCTTGTTGGCCCTCGACAAAGTTTTGGAGAACCTTGGTAATGTTTGGCCACTTTTGGGACTTCGACAGGATGGTCGAAGGCGGAGCACAAGGAAAAGCGGAGATCGTGGGATCTCGACCCTTTTTTAGGGCATCTTTGGGATTAGGGTTTATGTAACGGGTATGGGATGTTAGCCCATGGGTTTAATGATGTTTAGGCCCATTTTGTAATGTATAAATAGATAGCTAAGCATTGTAAGAAAGAGTCATTTGTAGGCCAATGTGCTAAGTGCAAATAGTTGTGGATGCTTTGTGCATAATATGTGTTAAGAACTTGCATAATACTAAGTGATAGATTTAGATCTATGTGATTGTAATAAGGCTTTGTTCTTACTGTGTAAGAAGGCTTTCTTCTTAAACCTAGCTCGGGGAAGGAGGATCTAGCGAGGTGCACGTAGATCTCATGTCCTATGCAGAGTAGGCTCCTGTGGCTCTATGCTTGTAGAAGATTGAGAGAAGATAATAAAGAAGAGAAGAGTTGGTGGACGTAGCCCCACGCTAGGGTGAACCACGTATATCATGTGTTATGGTTTCTTTGTGCATTATGGTTTTTATATTTCTTATGTGATTGATGCTTAGTGCAATAATCTATGTTTAGATGAATCTAATAGCTTAATTCTTAGTGATATGAATAAGATGCTAGATCTGATCTGTTTCCTTATGCTAAGTGCTTATATGTGTTAGATCTAATTGAATATTGTGTTTCTCTGTAATTAGAGTTCGATCTGCGAAGTGAATACTGGTTGAATACTAATGAATGGTAACTGCTAAGTGCTTTTCTATACTATTGTAATCACAAATTTGTGTCCCAGCTAAGGTTGCAGACACTTGAGTCCTCTAACCACCCTTGCCTCTACCTCAGGTGAGAATTCATATGCTCCGTAGGTGTTTCCGAAAGGGTCAGTAGTTAGGGCTTTTTAGGTGCATTTTTGAAGCATTGAACCCTGGGTCTGCCCTTGTGCCAACATTCACCATTGGTCAAGGTTCAATTCCAATGAGGGAAACTTAACTTGGAGTCATGGGGACACCTTGAGGTAGTGGTAGACCATGTGGTTACACACAAAGATATTATATTAAATGATATCATGACTTGTGCACACATAAGTAGATCAAATCTCACCCCTATTTCCTTCAATTTAAAAAAAAATCCAAAGGGGTTGGATCCAATGGTGGAAAGTGAGGTGTTTTTTACCATTGGGAAAGGTTCAATTCCCATGAGGAAATAAATTGAATCCATGGGAAACCTTGAAGTAGTTTCGAACATGTGGTTTCGCCCAGACATATTATATTAAATGGTATCATGACCCATGTACACATAAGTGGATCAAAGCCCACCCCCATGTCCTTCAAATGTTTAGTCAAATTTTGCTAGAATGATTGGATTTAGAGGGTTTCATTCTATAAGGAATCCAAGGTTTGAAACGTGTGGTATTTAGAAGGAGACACCCAAAACAATCCTCGGTCGGGTGCAATATCCGAGTGATATTTATGACTCAAATGCCCCTAGGCCATGGTTTCTTAGACCACAGACTAGTCCCGCAGGTAACGAAAACGATAGAAAAAAAAAGGTGAACAACTAAAACAATTATGAAATAAACGCCATTGGCTTTTTCCCACTCAAATATTAAGGAGTTTCAAAATCCCGATGGAAATGTGTTTGTTATAATGACATAGTATTGCCACATTATAAATCATATCTTCTGTCTTTTATTTTATCAATTCATGAATTTCATTGGATGATATAGTATCTATGTTTTCCAATTCTAACCTATGAATCAAATTTACAATATCCCCTAAAATTGATTCTTCATTAAATAGAATTTTGCAATCATCCTTTAAAATACTTCCCTCTAATTTTTATTTGAAATTAGATTGTCGAGTACAAGAGTCCCGAAGATCATCATGTAACAAATATCAAACAAGTCTATTAATAGGAATTACAAGGATTAATAAATCTCACACTCAAAAATCCCAAGACATGAGAAATCATTAAATCAATGTCCCAAAATAGTTGTCTCTCGAGTTTTATTCATAAAATTATTCAACCATACAAAACATCTCAGGAAACGAATTGACTATTCCTTAAGAAACAAATCTTGACAAACTCAAGGAATAAATTTCAATGCATCCAATAGACAATCTTGGCTTACATATGACAGTCATATATATGGCTATAAATACTCCATGATCTTATAGATAATAAGTCTTAGAAGAATACAATAAAGACACTCAAGACTCAACCTTACACTTGGCTGAAAAATACAAGCATAAGACCATGAGAAAATAGTGTAGAAGAAGAAGAATGGAGAAGATGGAGATATCTATTTTCTAATCAGATTATTGGATGGATTTTGAAGCCTGGAACCTTTTATTCTGATCTTCCGATTTCTCGCCTACTCTTCCAACTCCTTGAGGTAGTTAGGGTTTTCTCTTCTAAAATTTTCTATACACTTTTCTTCTTGGAATAATCACTCTAATTAAAGCCTAATTTAAGTTTCATTTATGAATTTATATCATTTACATGTGTGTCCTGAAGTGGGCCCCTTTTCTTCTTTAATAAAAATAAATAAATAAACTTTTATTTTGAAAATTTTAACTAGATGCATTTTTAAAGAGAGGTATGTATTTTAATTTTATGGCCATCATATTTGACATTTCATCCATGGAAACCATTTCATATTTAAAACTCATCATCTCATATTTCTAACGAGTCCTCCTAAGCGCAATTTGGAGTTTTGTATCTCAAGATATAAGCTCGTGAAGTCCAGGTACCAAGAAGATTTATCAACAAATCATAAACTATATCTGACTTTTCTTTCACTTTATTATAACATAATGGCCAATTTCAGATATTTAAACCTATTCCATCATATTCCTCATCTAATTACCTTTCCAACGAGGTATATTTTTCTACAAACAGAGGTTGGGAGCTCAATATATCAGCTCGGGAAGTTGAAGACTCATCCATCATTGATCAATTTCATGGGTTAATCCTAGCCCTTGATTTAAATTATCCTCCTCCAATTAAAATTCAACTTTTTTAAAGGAAATTCAATCCCACATGAATTGTAGAGATTGAAACTTAAGTTTTTATAAAGTAATTCTTATCCATAGACTTATGTGAAAGAAGAAGAGACTATGGAGATCAAGAGAGATCAACTCTTTCTCGAACTGCATAACTTGATTTTCATCGAATTTTTCAAACAAACAATTCATCTTCTTCCAGACTTCATGAGGACAGTCGATCTTTCTTGTATGAAAGTGAATCTCCTAGGAAATATAGGTTGTGATTATTCCAAGAACCTCATCTTTCTTTCCATCAATTCCAAACTCCACATGGTCATCCTTTGGATTTGGAATTGTGGCATGTTATCCCCACTTTGTGGATAAATAAGGTATTATGTATTGAGGCCATCATGTTGCAAATATGGAGTACCAAGAGACTACATGAATAGCACTATCCTTTTTCAAATATGAACACCCTTCTCACCACCACAAAGGTCATATATTTTCATATGGTATCCACCACACCAATTGTCTTCCGGAAGGAAATGGGCCTTGCTCCATGAGGTACAAAACAATATTATGGTGAGAATCATTTCAATATTTAAGGCATTTAAGAATGTTGTATCTTAGATTGCTTTACATTTCATGATATATTCTTGGACATTATGCCTTTTTCCTTGCTTCACCTTGGCAGTTGACATTGTGCCCTAGTAAGTGGTCTTCGTTGGGGATGGTTTTGCTACTAGGAACTCCCTAGAAGAGCCATCGTACCATTCTCAGCCATACTTACCACATTCCGTCACTATTTCCCCCCATTTCCTTATATCTTGGGATTTTAGGGTGTATTGACCCAAGAAGGGGTTGTCCCTCATTCTATGGAAAGAAGGGGATGAAGTCCCATAGGGATTGGTGTTGAGTAAAAGATAAAATACTTATATGAACCTTCTATATGTTTCGCCCAGGAATCACCCAAGAAGGAAATGAAACACTTATGTTTGAGAAAAGGGGGACCCACAAGAAATATAATTAAGAATTATTAAAAGGTTAATTGAAGGATAGGAAGTCTCATCACGAGCCAACATATCATGTCCATGGATATCTAGTGGTATGACATTACCATCATCTGGTCACCAAGCCAGGGTAATGGCTCTCACTTGCATGGTTGAGAGAAAGGGGGTCACATTGACATTGTCATTATATGGACACCACGCTAGTTCAGTGGCCTTCAACTTGTCCTTAAATAAAGAGTGGAAAAATAATGGGCTTGGAAAATTGGCATTAAAAACCAAGTTACCATACACCCTCTACAAAGGCACCCATGAATGAGACACTACGACCTCTTCTATGTCATGAGCCCTATTTTCATTGAGTCTTGACCATAACCACTTCACCCACTTTACATATCTTATATATGGATCTCTTGGAAACTCTCCTTGACCTAGGGAAAGATCTACCCAATAGGACCCCTCATCAACCCTCCCATATTCAAGCTTGACAAGTCGCATAATGTCTTTGAGAAATTAGTTGTTTGATTTAGTGATCTTTGATGCACATGCTTAGGTGGCTCATTTATTGATTGGATTCACTTATCATGATGTTATTACTTTATATCCTAGGAGGGCGTGCCTATTTGTCTTTGAAAGACCTAGTTGGTGGACAGTTTTGAAAGAACAAGCCTAGATTGGGCATCAATGGGGCTTGAATCCCATAGGTGGATGCTAAGGGCCCGCATGTCGGATGAGAGAGATCAAACTTTGAAGTCCTATAATATGACTTGTATGGCATAACCTATCCCCCACATGACAAAATGTTTTCCTAGGAGAGGAAAAACATCACCTTTACTGGCATGAGGTCACCTAGGGGGGGTTAGGGTTTGGTGGTGAGGTTGACATGCATTTGCAGAAGGAATTTTTGAAGGTATTTAGCCTTGATCATGAAGGAATTTGTTTGTATGCTTGACATGTGGATTTGGGAAGCCTTTCTACACTCCTCCATCACCTATGACCTTCTCCTAGTGCCAAAACATCCCTTAAAGGGGTGACGTCCTTATAAACTAGGGTTTTTCTTTGTGCAAAAGTGAAATTAAAGTTAATTATTTAATATTACTTTGTAAAAGGGGAAAGATTAGGTTTTTTTACCTCTAGTCTTGTGGCTTATCATAATATTATGTGGAAAAACTATCTTAGTGACATTTTGTATAAATAAGAGATCGTAAGATCTCATTTTATCATAACTCTCCCATCTCAGAGAAGTACTTGAACTAAAAATTTTGATAAACTTGGAGTATTTTACCTCTTGTGCTATTGAATGAATGCATTTTGGTTATGGTTGATGATGATCATGATGTGATATCTCTTGGAGGTAATTCTTTTTCTATTGTGGAGGTTTACTTTGGCATGTTAAGAGATTTTTCTTGAATGGTATGGTTTCTTTATCTTTTTTATTATCATTTTTAATTCAAGTTGAGTTTTTTTTTTTCCAAGGATAGATAGGGAGTATAAGGATATACACCCCTATCCTAGTTTCCACCATTTTATCAAGTTATTTTGCAAGGGTTTTTTTGAGGAACTAAGAGGATTTACACCCCAAACATTCAAACCCTAGCTAGGTTTCTTACCTTGGGAAGTAAGAGGATTTACACACCCAAGGGTTTAGTAACCCTACATATTTATTTTTGACCCCATTAAACCATAACTTAGGAAACTAATATTGCAATGGAGAAACAAAATATTGCATTGGGAAATGTAATTTCTTGTCATATTTACTTTTTGCAAATTAGATTGTATTCCCTGTGCTTAGAGCACCTCATAACCACTAGGGCATCCCAATCAAAGGGATAGTTCTTTATGTTGTTACAAATTTTCATATTCATCCATTAGGGCTGCATAAACCCTAATCTACTTGAATAACTCTCTAATCAACCATTCGAAATTGTCGAAGTTTTCACACTTGTCGTACTTGCTCTAATGCAATTTTTGGAAACGTCTGGAGGAGTTTTAGTGCCTGATTTTCTTGTTGTAACACATTTATTGTTAAATACATAAGGATGATATAATTTAATTCAGAAAAGTGTTTGCAACAACCTTATCTTTTCATGCTAGTATCTTCGCCTTTCATCTTGAGTTTTGTTAGTGTTTAGCTATTCTTTCTTTTGTATCTTCCACTTGATCTCTAACATTTATCTTGTAGCTTATTGTGCCATTTTATTGTTGATATGCATTATTAATAACAACTTATAATAGGTATAGCAAGCTTAAATTGATTGCCTAATTAGTTATATTGCAATATATGCTTGTTTTTCTTGTGTCTCGAGCAGATACTTCACCATTTGCAAGTTACTCAACATACTTGGAAACCCTTGGAACTTCCAAAGACTCATTTAAAAGACCTTCATACCATTTAGATTTGACCTCTAGGGACATCCTCTCCATATTCATCCTCTTCCATCGCATTCCCTCTAGGGTCACTGAGATTCCCCCTTTGAGGTGACTACCTCACCTCTAAAGAGATGGGGACACCTGCCTAAGGTGATAGTGGGTAGGTGACATCCTAGTTTTCGTCATTTGGTGGTTGGGTTTGGATTTTCCCAACCTACAACATGTGTGATAACATGGCCTTTGTATACTTCCATAGCCCTTTTCTCTTCAAAAAATTATGTTATTTGGTTCCCAAATAGCATAATTGATTCCATTGAAAATAATAGGATAAATATTGGAATCCATCCTTGATATATGACAGATCTGATAATCTAAACATGTCACGGTCAAAAAATCATCAACCCAGATTCAATCACTATAAGATCTGACTCAACAATATTTGTAGACAATAGGTGGGGTCAAAACTAGTCCCTGTGATACCATGTTGGGGATTGGGTGTAACATTAAAAGTAACAATAATAGAATCTGTAGCCCAAATGAAGAGAAATAAACTTCAAAGAAGATCGACGGTGCCTAAAGACACCATGACGACACTTAAGAACAATGCATTGTGGTAATAACATCACAATGCATTATTGTACATAATTCACCACATATTATACTGACCCATAGGGTGCTTTATTTACAGCTTCTAGATCTAACCATTTTCTTTGAAATTGGGAAGATATTGTCCACATAAAACCATCAAGGGTTGGAATGGATCTTGAAAAATATGCGTTGTTGTGTAAGCTAGTCGACTTAACAAGTTGACCCGACCATCCAGTCATACAACACATAGTCGACAAATTATTTCATCGATCTACTGATCGATTATCTCCGACCGTTAGTCGATTATTCGATAGATTATCTAGTCGACCACCCAACCAACTATCTCCATCTACTAGTCGAATGACTGGTCGATTATCTCTAGAAAAGGTGTTATCGACCACTAGAACTTGAGGTTTCAAAAACCTGTTTGAGAATTAAATTTCACTTCTATTTTTTCAAATCCTACTTGCTAATCTTTGTGTCCTTGTGTTCCAAGAAATCTAGTGACCTGATAGTGGCTCCTCTTTTGCTTCGTCTATTCTTTTCACTATTCTTTCATTATCCTTGTCCCGATGGAGATTGTGATATGGGTGAAGTTCATTGAGGTATCAATTCATTCTTGTGAAATATTTTAAGAGAAAACATATGTCTAAATGAAAACCAACAATCACGAGATGAGTTTTAACAATTCTCCAACTCTCTAATAATATCTATCAAACATGGTCTTGCAAACTATTTCTAAGCACAAACGTACTCATATCATCCCGAGTTCATGTCAAGCATGTGATATCAACCAGACATTTGTACCCATGTAGAAGAATCATTCTATACATAAGTAGGTTTTAGCTGTCCCATAAGAAATAGAAAGACTTAAAATAAAAAATATGCAAAACATTTCAAAGAAGGATTCAAAAGATATCTGTAAATGAGGTTTTTAGGCACTATGTTCCATGGACATATCGAATTTTCTAGGGGATTTATCATTCTCAAGATTTGTCCTCCTTTTCTTCGCTAATAAAAATCCTCAATGTTTTATGTCTACATATAAGGAATTTATAAGATAATTCTATGATGAATTGAGTGTAGTATACCAAATACAATCGATGAGACCAAAAACCAATCATATGGACTACTCCTTTAATCAATTTACAAATGGAAATTTGGTTTCTTCTTCAAATTAAGAAATCCTTCCTAGCTTAGAAAAACTTCCAATGTAGCAGAATTTGATTGAAAAATAAAGATGACTAAGAAATAATTTACAGAATGACATATAAAGAAGTCTTATGACATAAATCATCAATTAATCTTATTGTCAAGTTTGCAAATAATACACAGTGGAGAGATGATGCTTAAATTAAAAGGAACCATACCTACTTGGATGCCTTAAATATAATGTTACATCTTACAGTTCATGTCACTAAGGTCCCAACATAAAAGGGGGTTAACTACATTGATTTTTATTTGGTTGGAAAAATATATTTTGAGTAAAAGATTAATCTAGCCAAGTCCCAATGATATCATGAAAGTGACTTAAGTGATCCTAGAATGTTGGGCAAGAATTTGGAAGCCATGAATTTACCTAATTATGACAATTAATTGGATACTATGGAGTGATGCTTACTGAAAACAACTTGTCCATCATAATATTTCTTCCACCATTCACGACAATTGGTTGTAAATCTAGTTTCACCTCCTACCGAGGATCTGAAATCTTACTGGAGATGTCAAAATATTCGTAAGAGGATCCATTGCATGTATCTATTGCAAGGTGTTGGTGTTATTGAAGTTCAATTGTAACATCCCCACTATAATCCCCAGTTTAATTAATGTTTATGTAGATATAATATATGGCTATGTCCAAAGCGATGTAATATGTGAATTATGTTTATATGTTTTAGTAATAAAATGTGATTTCAACCACTAACGGGACATGGACAGAGTGTTGGAATACTGAGAGGTGGGGGAGGGGGTGAATCAATATTACCTTTTTTAAACAATTAGAAGTTATTTTTATATTTTGTTAATTAACACAATAGACCAACAATAGAATTGTTTGTAAAATCAATTATATAAATACAATTAATAGGAATTACAAATATTTTTATGATCTCTCTGGTCCCTTTGCCTGATCTGCAAAACTGGAGCTCTTCTAAAGTTTTGATTTATAGGCTGGAAATCATTTTCCTCCCTGGTGGCAGGATTTTTCTCCATGGAAATCCTTTCCCTAATAATTTCCATGGTATTCATCATCAAATATAAATTTTCATTTGACGATCGAGACGTAGAGGGTTGCGCATCCCCTTGGGGCTTCTTCCCATTTCTGTCAAAATTTTGTTTGATATTTCTCGATGCCATCATATTTAATTCAACTTCAATCACGTCGCTCATCATAGCACCTAAGGTATTAGATATCCTTTTTCTTAGTAACAAGGCAAAGTCATTGTCAAAAGAATCGGCATATCGGAGATGGGCATCTCTAGGAGGCAGTTTTAATTATGTGGGGATCGAGTTATAAAACTTCATGAATCTGGCTGAAAACTCTTGCATTGTTTCCTCTGTTGACTTTTTTATATTGTTGTACTAAGTTAGTAATTGCAAAGGATTCTTTTTATCACCCCGTCTTTCCATAAACAACATTTCAAAAGATGCAAAATCATGGATGCTCCCCGCTTGAAGGGCCTTGAACCATTTTCTGACCTCCCCTGAGAGGCTCTGCGTAAAAAATCTCATTTTTTTGTCCTCGTGATTGACCTCTTCCAAGTCAACAAAATCATTAAACAAATCCAAGTGTTTTTGGGCAGAAGCATTTCCCTCGACATCATATATCTTGATCCTCTGATTATAGTTCTAGGGCAAATCATGTAATTGGGATGGTAAGGAAAGAGGGGGAAATCTGGCGGCCATAACTCTAGGAGGTTTTTGAGCTTGCTAGATGGTCCGAGTGGGGATTATGGAAGTTAGTGGGGGGTTAGTTGGTATCACAGATCATAACTTTTTCTCATCAAAAAATATTTCATTCAAGTAGGATTCTGATCTAGACCTGAATAGAGTTTGTTCAAATAGTGTATCGAAGTCAAGGTCGTCGATGCTTTGTACTTCGTCCTTAGGTAAAAATAGGTTTATGTCTAGGTAATAGAATGGGTCTGGTATCTATTCCTTTTCTTTTCGCAGAAATTTTTCGGGATCAGACACAGGCGCTACAGGTTCTTGATCAGGGTTTTCTCTAGTATAAACTTTCTTTGGAGCTAGGATTTATGATTTTGAATACTCTATGCTAATGGTATTATTTATTGAATTCGTCAGGGTAAAATATTTTTCAACCAATATAGATGTCTGACCCACTATTACCCTCAGGGGTTAAAACTACGGCTTTAGTCGTCTTCCCAGATAAAAACATTTTCAGTTTTGTTCCCGGGCAACGGCGCCAAGATGTTATCACTCTGTAAATTTGTTCGGCTGAGAAAAAAAATGACAGAGGTAACCTATAGATCAGATTCAAGAGTGGAAACTATCCTTTCCAACATAGAGAGGGCTCTCTCTCTCTGAGACTTAGTCTCTAATAGATAATGACTTTGAATTGTTGGCTAGATTTATGTGTTTGGGAAATGTTTCTAGCTTCACTAGCAAGGAAATACAAAACTGTGGGCTATGGAGTCAACCTCCTGAAAGCGAGAGAAATCAATGACTTGGTAAATGAAACTTTGAGAGGAAAAAGGATAAGGATACAATGGTCTTTCAGTTCAAATGTCGTTGTGTGTGGTGAAAGAAAAGTATATAAAGAAACTTAGAGCACCATTAAAGATGGATTCTAACTTACTTAGAAGAAAACACAGAGTTTAAATGGCGAAGTATAAATCACCGCGCGATGAATTTTAGAATTATTAAACGTTCCAATTTAAACAAATGGAAAGGTATGGATATACAGAAAACATGAAGCACATACATAGATAGGATAAAAATACATCAAACCACCGCCATTAGAAATTTTTTCATCAAAGCCTCAGGATTTCTGCATTATATTTCAATCGGGTCTAAATATTACATTCAAGAGTCCCTTGTATACACTACTTTTCCAACTTGAATTTCATTGAAAAGATAGAATATATAGAAAAAAAATACACCCCTTGGGCTGCTATGCCTCGAACTACTTCTCCTAGAATTTGGGATTTAGTTACTTCTTGCCAGATGAACTTTCGAATAGAGTTTACTAAAAATGGAAACCCGACTACACCCAATCATGGCATAACCAATGTCTTTGTCTTCGTTCAGTAATGAGTAAGATTCAATCATTAGGTTGTGATGCAATGACGTTTTCTTTTATAGGAGGTATGAGTGATAAAGCGCTCTATCAGAAAATCTACCACCTTGTGTAATGGGCTTTGGTCATGGTTGTGTGATCATTGACTAGCATGCATGTGGCGAGTTGGTGTGGCGGATGTCTATTTGTTTTCGCTTGTGTGCACCAAGTGGCAAGGATGGTTGGGGGCCACACATCTCCTCCAAAACTGTCATGCGTTTCACTTCCACTTGGCCTCCTCAATAGGTGGGTTTACATCATCTGTGAGACGAATGTTCACCATGTGAATGCCCCATCAAACTTCTTATTTCTCGATAGGAAACAGGGAACACGAGGAGAAAGATTATGTTCCACATTCAAAAATACAAAATGGGGTCATTTCAATCATGCCTCTGGCCTCACCTATAACCTTAATACTCTGAGTGTTTTCCTAAGAGGCCAGTTTCTTCTGTTCAGATTGTTCACTTGTCTCCACAAGACTTCATTCCCTTTGATCTTTGCTTGAGCACTGGCAAGAGTCGCGTGAGCATTATCCATGGTCGGTCCACATTCCTTGAAGTGTTCTATGATTCTTTCCTCTCACATCCTTTGTTCCTCACGCAACTGAATGATTACGTCTTGCACCTCTCTGAGCTGTCTTTTGATCCAATTTGCATTCCCTACTTAGCTCTGCGACGTTGTCGCTTCAAAAATCCTTTCTGCTATCTTTTTTCTCAAATCTATGTTGTCCTGATACAATTCAGAAATAGTGAGTTGCGCTTGCTTCAGCTACTACGATGACTCCTGAACCTCCATGTTTTCAGTGCCCGACTTTCCCCGTATTTCACTAATTCCCCTGCTTGGACCTTCAACAGGTTCTAGCCGAACAATGCGCATGAGTAACTTCTCAATAGAAAACTGGGTGTGCGGTTTGTTGGGAGCTTGGGTCTCCTCAAGCTTATTGATCAACCTTGGCATGCCTCTTTTATGGGGTGTTGGTTGTTGGGATGACGAGTCTTCTATTGCATTTCCTTTTCTCGTGGCCTCTCCCATTCTTTCCCCTGCGCTGTGAAATGTTGTTTTCTCCGTGGATAGAGGGAAGTCTCTTTTGGCGTCCCTGGGGATGTCGACTGAAATTAGAAATGAATCCCAGTCTTTATCCTGCCATCTCAATTCCTCAGCTATCAATAACTTGATCAGTGACAGATGGAATAAATTCTTCCTCGGTTGGTTAGCTTCGGCCTGGATGTTGTCTGCCATCCTTTCTAGGCTTCGATGCAAGAATAAAGGTAATTTCAAAGGCCCTTTCCCTATGAAGTGCATCAACAGCCTGATATGATATGGGTGTACTTTGTCAAACCTTCCTTCACAGGTGAAATACCTTCTAATCACCTTTAGGAGATTTTGGAAAGGCTCCCGAAGATACTGACTCAGAACGCCCACTCTGATTTTCCCATTCAGGAAGTTTGTCTTGATAAAGTCTTCATGGAATAATACGTCTGAAGGCATGCCTTTAGACCACCTTTCACTGCACGAAGGGATATCCGTCGCAACTGACAGGTTTTCCTCCGCCACCTGGAATGTGATTCCTGCTATGGTTGCACAGAACCCATTAAACATGAGAGATAACTATTCAACCAGTTTCGCGTTGTATCCTTTGATATTCTCACAATAGCGCATACATCTGACCCGTTCAAAAAATGCTATGATATTCGGATCTTCATTGATTAATGCCAGGTCCTGAGGCTCGGACCTCATGGCCTTTCCACTTCATACCTTCTTTCTTATTGCTTGGGATGTTGTCATGATGCAAATGTGTATTTGTTTCGCGCGCACGGTAATGAATGGAAACACCCTCTCTATGTGGAAAATGAGAATAATATACTTTGTAGAGAACTGTTGGAGAGGTAGTGACAGAAACTTGCTCGGCGAGTAAAATCAACTCTAGGAGTCCACTGCGCGGTCGCAAGGCGCTATGAAAAATTTCGACGCATATGGAGACTGACACGGTGATAAATAACAACGGTAGGCTCGTCGTAGTAGGGAAGCGCGACATAAATTTGTGGTGTGGTGGCAAGGCGCTGAGAGACTTGTCGCGAGACAGAGGATTTAGACGCAAAAAAAAAATCAGTGCGACAGGAAGAAACTCCAAAGAAGAGAGGTTTACCATGAGAAGAACTATCGTCTGATGCACTAGCTCACAGTGAAATCCAACACGCCTCGAACAATGACTGAAAATGACGGAGATGCGAGAACTTGAATGGACAGACTCACAATACAAACGATGGCAATCAACCTTCCCACAATGAAAGGACCCAAGACTTGCAGAAAATACCACAAGCAATGAAAAAATTCGGAAGGTAAAGGAGAAGCATGCAGGGTGATCCAGGTGGATATCGGTGGCCACCCACCTTTTCCAACTAGCTCAAAATAGTTTTCTGACAATTTTGGCAATTTACTATTTTTACCAATTTTAACTTCTGGGACCATTTTGAGGGCCTAAATGAAGGTTTTTCAGGATCAATCTTTTCAATGATAATCGAAAGCATAATTGAGCCCCCAAAATGAATCTCCTCGACGATACCTTTCCAACGGGCTATCATACGCCTAAAACGGATATCGTATGCAAAAGTTACGACCCCGGGAAGTTGATGTACTAACTTACCCAAATGGGGCCCACATGACTTTTGGCGCTTCATCT
>SNQJ01S0026927.1:17696-30157 GCA_010110895.2 Picea sitchensis
AACCACCTTTATCGCGACGTGCCCTTCAGGTCGCACCACGTACGCCAAGGGTGCCACTCGCCTCTGGAAATTCTTTGTGCGACGTGCCCTTCAGGATAAAGGGCACGTCGATGATGTAGCTTATGTGCTTGCACTTCTTTTATTGCATGCTTAGCTTAGAATCATTGCCTACACCTCTCATGGATGATTACCATGAAATAAGCTTAGGTTATCAGGCTCTTAAGACTAAAGGAGCTATGATGCCACGATAAAATATGCACAAGAACAACAATATGACGAAAAAGGCTCACTATCCAACTCTATTATATTCACACCAATGCTACATATTTGTAGTAGAATGGGTGACGCCACCTCATAGAGATATTTTCTCTAGATCCTCAAATCATGCATGATGACTAGGCTAGATAGTCCCAACTAACTCACTTAGCCATCATTCAGGATAAATGACTATTATCCTAAATGAATAATACAAATAATGGTGACAATGAGACATTGTGATTGCTAAGGTAATCCATATGCTAACAACTCAATCCTCTAATGGTTGTTCTCATACACAACATGGATAGTACTCCTCCGAGCACCCAACACTCCCTTATTTTCCAGAAATCAACATGTAAAAAAACTATCTTCTTCCTATACTCAAATTTCCTTCTTCTCCCATGCTTTCTTGACTCTCACTCTCCCAAGGTTGATTGTACTCATGCCCATGCTTTCAATAACTAGGTGAAGTGACTTCCTCACCCAACATCTTACATGCATTCAAAAATTGAGTGTATAATAAGTCAAAGAAGGATTAGATGGTAATGACACATTAACTTAGGCAAATGACATGGGTTTCCCCTTGGGTCCCTCTTTAGCCCCCTCTTTTGTGAAATCACAACCCCTCATCGTTATCGTCCCTCTCGTATCGCAACCAACAATTATTATTTGTATTCATCATTCACTATACAATTTACATAGCTCGGTCCTCGGCCATATTAATCAAAGCAGACTCTCTGGCCTGAGGCATACCAATTCACCAACCTAAATCATAGTTGCACAATTACATTATGATTTATGGGGATTAAAAATGGGGATGTTACATCCCTTCCTGTTACAAGGAAAATCTCTCTATGGCTAGGGGAAAACCACAACAGACGGAAATGGCTGCAGAAATCGACTCTATTCTCAAGTATGATATATAAACAAATATGCTAGCAAGACAAGATAAAAGGCCTACCTCATCCAGACGTTCGATGAAGTCCACCGTTGAGCACTTGACCCAAAGTAATACACCTGCAACTAGTCCTCAACAACCAAGCAAAGCAAGCATATGGTGACGATATATGAGGTTAGCACATTCAATAGCATAATCCATTAACATTCATAACAAATACTCCCATGGAATAATAATTCAAATTCGAAAGAGATCGATTGGACGAGAAAATGGTATTTCTATTAAGATGTAATCAACAGAAGTGAATAAGTTACAGATTTTCGTGTCGACACGGTTCGAAACTGAGAAACTAAGTTCCTTCCAGCTGGGCCTCCACCACTTCAATCCTCCACCAAAGGAAAGCTCATGTAAGAGAGACAATGGAGTTCTCACTCAATAAGGGAAGAGCTTTGGGGATGAACACTGAGTTCAGACTTAAAGGATAAAGGGATGCAGACTCAACGTGAAGTGAATAATTCCTCCAGAGTAACTTTGCTCTCAAAGTTGAATTCTTTCTCCTCTTTTCCATAGCTCAGAATTGGTCCATTTATAGCCTTCAAGTGGAACTGAAGGGCCGATTCGAAGTGTTTTCAGTATATGGAAGGCCAATGATCATTGATCTCATGTCGTGACATGGAAATCCGACACCATTTTTCATTTTTGGGCACATTTCCTGATGTACGTGGGCTGTAGTGGTGCAACCTGCGTATACACATGTTGTATAGTAGGCAAGGTGCGTATATGTGGAAAAAATGTATTTTTAGCTCTGAGATTTGCAAAAAGGGATGAAAAGTCTGCATAGGGAAATGGAAAAAGGCCTTATGTGCAATATTGCATAGGGTGAGGCAAATCTTGCTATAACAGATGCCCCCTAATGTGTGAGGTCTGAGGAGTATCTGTGATGGCCGAAATACATTATAAAAAACCTAGAAGTTGAGTGATGGGGAACCAGCTAGAAGGACTAGTTGCTCATTACAATCTGTACTGACTTTGCATACATGGATGCCAATTTGAATTACATTGCAGATCCATGTGAAAATATACCAAACAATTGTCTGTGGCCATGAATAGGCAAATACAAATGCGGCTACATGCCAAAGGTTGTCATAGTCATGAACAAGGCCCAGTAGAACCAGTCTCAAAATCAATCTGAATATATATGTATACAATGGAGTACAATATGATCTCCCATGATCACGGAAGTCATATAGGTACCGGTCCAATGAAAAGGAAGCAAAAACTCAGGAAAGTTGCGGCCACATACTGATATCTTCAAGTCTTCTACATAATTCGCCAAAGGTGCAAGTCTACATTATGTGAATAAAGGAGTTGAGGTCGAACACAATGAGACATCATTTAATTATCGGTCATTGAGGTATATCGTTAACAAACGTGAGACAACCTACCGATGATGAAAGTAGGTATCAAGGCACTGAGTACATTCTTACAAGTGTGAATAAAGGAATCGAGGTCGAACACTTGAAGAATCCATCGATCATGAGACATTGATATATTCCCAATTGTCGATAGAGGGAGAACCTGGCACTAATGACTGCAAACCTCAAGGTACTCATAGGACTTTAGGTCTCATTTCCAGATTAAATGAGCTAAAGTCAATGGAAGGAGACCCATTGAATGGAGAGCATTAAGGCATCTCTCATTATTCAACACGAGGTATACAACAAGAGCTTCATTATTTGGAGGAAATCATACTAAGAACATGTTCACAAACCAATGACCCTATGCATTTTTCGTGTGTACCAAGTTCAAGCGGTACACGAAAAAGACCCTCTGAATAGCAACCAAAGAGGAAAACTACTGAAAAAGGCGAGGAAACCACCAATAAGGATAATGGCATCCAAGACATTGCACGAATCCCAATGTGTGAATAGATGTCTTGCCGTCGAACACAAGGGAAACCACCCAGTCAACGACCAATGATGAAATGTCGGCTGTTGGGTTCAAGGTTACTTACCAATGAGGAAAGTAGGACTAGGGTGCGTAATAGGACTACAATATCATGTGATTCTGAGACAAACTGAGGGTATGGCCGACATGCAAAGTCAAGAGTTCTGAGGAATGGCCGACATAGGTTGATAGACATCCTTTGAACAAGAGCATGAGACATATGGAAGACTCTGGCAGCATAGACTTAATGATGAAACCATGAGATGTAGGAGGCATCGATCAAGTTCCATAGGGACTGGAAGAGTAACCAATCGGTGGAGAAAACTCTTTGTAACGAGCTCAACTTCCTAAGGCCATGCTAAACCCAAAATTATGATGACAAATGGACTCAATAACTTTGTGCTCTGTTCAAAGGCGACACGACTACTGCCAATAGAAGATAATACTCCCTTCTCGCCCGTCTTTTTTTGTTTTTTCATAGTCAAATGAATGTTATGATACATAGGAGGAAACGAGTGTCGCAAGTAAGCAAAACTAGTTCCAGCAATGGAACATACCTATGCTCAATGCAAGGAGGTGCATGTGGGAGATGGACACTTGGGGGAATGTTCCCTCCTAGGTATAGGGTGTCAAATTGCGATAGATATAAATGAATCTCTGCTTGGTTGAGAATGCAAAAATGCTAAGGAAAACGGTTTATAACGCAAAGCGAGAACCAGCTATAGGCTCAATACTGCAAGCAAGGGAATGAGATGCAATCACAACTTAATGCCAAAAAATGTCCTTTTTTCATAATCTTAGTCTACTTGGTTTGAAAAAGGGATAAGCTTGTACCAAATAGACGTCCTTTCAAATCAAATTTATGAGTGTGAAAGAAACAAGTTCACTCGACAATGTTTTCGCGTTTTGAAAATGAGTTAGAAAAGAGCTTAACCAAGACTCACAACCTTTCAAGTCCAATTTAATGAGTGTGAAAGGGGCAAATTCACTCGGAAATCTTTTCATTTTTTAGACGAGTCAGAAAAAAGCTTAAATCAGAGTCGTTTGGGAGTTTCTAGGCGGCTTGTCACGGGGAAAGCCAAGGCTCCCGTGTTGGACTTCTGTGAAAGGTCAACATCTTACGAATAACCGACACAAGCTTGGGAAAACCCAAATCTCTCCAAGTCAAGGAGGATAAAGTGCTAGCGGAGGTTATCGTCTCCGTGATATATCGGATAATGTCTCTTACTTGAAAAGACATAGGTGGAGGCATTGGATACTCCACAAGACCATCCCAATAAAAGGGAATGTCTCCAGAAATTGAAGGAAAAGTACTCGGGGAGAGTAAAATTCTCTCTTGTTCAGAAGATGCAGTACTAGAAATGCTAATGACATAGTATAGAATGTATAAAACTAGAACTAGAAGAGCGAGATTGATCGAAAATTGCATCGGCACGATCACTTCTTCAACCATTGGTTGAATAGGATGCGAGATGACAAGGTCAAGAGACACATCACCCCAAAAAATATGGGTGGTGTCGGTCGAAGATTGCATCGACACGACTGTTGGTTGAACAGGATGTGAGACAACAAGGTCAAGAGATGCATCACTCTCTAAAAGAGGAGGGGTGTCAACCGAAGATTCCATCGACGTGATGGTTGTATCAACCAAGGAAGATTGGGAAACCAAAGACGACTCAGAACCCGGAGGGCCCCCAAGCAAGGACCATGCTTCTGGTATCAGAGCAGTAGCATGACACAAACGAGTAAGGTGATTTCCTTTGCAAGTCCTGCAAATGAATTTGGGCTTACATTTGACACGTCTAGGTTTCTCAATCGTATGAATGCCCCCAGCATGACTTTCAGTGGTTGGTGACATGCTCTCAGCATGACTCGTAGAAGCTGGTATAAAATATCCAACATGACTAACAGAGGTTGGTGATGAATCCCCAACATGACTAGCAGTGGTTGGTGATGTATGTGCAGTGTGACTAGCAATGACTAGACTTGTGCCCCCAACATGACTTGCAACGACTAGTTGCTGGTATTCAACATGACTTGCAGCGACTGGTTGCTGGTATTCAACATGACTTGTAGAGGTTGTTCACCAATCTCCAACATGACTAGCAGAGGTTGGTGATATAATGCCAGTATGACCTACAATGATTGGACTTGTGGCAGCGGTGGGTTGTGGCATTTGAGACCAAGGTTCGGGGAAAGACTAGTTTTGAGACATTGCAGGCCAAGAAGGGTCCTAGTATACACCATGGCCATGTCTGACATGATAGTATCCTTCTCCATACTGATTCATAAAGGGTTGTAAGGGCATCGACACTGAGGAAGCCGTTTGCGAAGAGAAAGCGACATGACAAGGGTTACTCATGTGAGGATATATGTTGCCCCCAGACGAAGGAACTGCGTGAAGGGGGTTGCCCATACTATAAAAATAACTCCCCCCGAATGAAACACCAGAGGACAGTCATAGATCCGCCATGGGAATATCGTTCGTAGAAACCGGCATAGCGGAAGAAGGATATGTGGACGGAGTGTAATAAGTAGAATTATCGTCCATTTGAGCACTTTCTCCTGGAAAAGTGGATTAGTAGGAAGGAAGATTCCAACCTTCTACTGTAAGAGTTGTTTGAGGGATATGAATCCCACAAAACAAAGAGGGAGAATAAGGAGGCATCATGCCCCCAGACCCAAAACTTGGATTCACATAAGGAGGTGAGACAGAGGATGGAAAGTGCAAAGACACGTCTGGCATACCATGAGAAAAATTATTAGAGAACCAAGGCATTGACTGAGTACCATAATTCTACATACCATTATGAAAAGCGGAAGGTTCGTCCCCATGAAATGAGTGAACGTCATGGGGGGGGGGTAGCGATAAAGGAGGGAGTCATAGGAACTCCACTATCCATGATAATGACAACTCAAAGCATGGTATAAAATCACAAATGTCTACTAATAACAACGAGCACACAAAATATAATCAAACGTCCAATATGCAGACAAACATGATAAAGTGGATGAAAGGGGCCTCCCTCCCTAAAGTAGCTATGCATTGCCCAAGAGGGGCTTGATACTCCCTGCTAAAGATCGGAGGTAATATAATCAATTATAAGGGCCCTCGTGGGCTTAACAACCAGTCGATCAGATCCCCCCAGAGAGGTAATCCTCCATAAAGGTTGTGTGTTGTCCGACCCTTATCTGACCCACTGTACCTGCAGAATAACCCCTGCAAGTAACCTATGTGGCACCTAAGTCAAGCAACTAAGAAACCACAATATAACCAATGCACAGACGAGCAGTCGTAAGTCAGGTCCACCGTATGGGAAGGGTATCAAAGCCCGAAACCTTGAAAGCACCGCCTCTCACGGAGGTAAGGGCACTAGCAAGATCTCTAGATACGAATAGATCCCCAGAAATATCTCTGACGCTAAGAAGGTATCGGGGGGATATCCCTTCAACCAACCTCGCGTGACCTCGTGATTAACTCTGGTGTAAGCAGAGCCTCCTGATATTACTGATTATACAATGGATTTCTCCACTCCCTCAGTCAGACACATATGTTGATTTAATAGCCTTGGAGAAGTTTACTCACAAAATCCTATTCCAAGGCACTAAATCCTAAGCTAGTTTGTGCACCCTAGAAAATAGAATTTTTACTAATCAATTTTAAATTATAACGCTAATTTTAATGGCCGTGCTTACTCAAAAAAGGTGCGGTTGTGAAACTAGTGATGTTATGACTTAGCAAGTAAAGTAAATATGAATACAATGCAAAGTCCTAACTTCAATTTCCAATGAATGATATGCTTCTTAAAAATGCANATCGGAGGTAATATAATCAATTATAAGGGCCCTCGTGGGCTTAACAACCAGTCGATCAGATCCCCCCAGAGAGGTAATCCTCCATAAAGGTTGTGTGTTGTCCGACCCTTATCTGACCCACTGTACCTGCAGAATAACCCCTGCAAGTAACCTATGTGGCACCTAAGTCAAGCAACTAAGAAACCACAATATAACCAATGCACAGACGAGCAGTCGTAAGTCAGGTCCACCGTATGGGAAGGGTATCAAAGCCCGAAACCTTGAAAGCACCGCCTCTCACGGAGGTAAGGGCACTAGCAAGATCTCTAGATACGAATAGATCCCCAGAAATATCTCTGACGCTAAGAAGGTATCGGGGGGATATCCCTTCAACCAACCTCGCGTGACCTCGTGATTAACTCTGGTGTAAGCAGAGCCTCCTGATATTACTGATTATACAATGGATTTCTCCACTCCCTCAGTCAGACACATATGTTGATTTAATAGCCTTGGAGAAGTTTACTCACAAAATCCTATTCCAAGGCACTAAATCCTAAGCTAGTTTGTGCACCCTAGAAAATAGAATTTTTACTAATCAATTTTAAATTATAACGCTAATTTTAATGGCCGTGCTTACTCAAAAAAGGTGCGGTTGTGAAACTAGTGATGTTATGACTTAGCAAGTAAAGTAAATATGAATACAATGCAAAGTCCTAACTTCAATTTCCAATGAATGATATGCTTCTTAAAAATGCAATTTTCAATTCAATTCTGCAATTCTGAATAAAAATGAAATCTTTCTTTACATGCACTAAGATAAATGACAAAGACTCAAAAGATCAAAATGTCAATCAATTCAAAATGCCTAATATTTTTTTATTTTCAATATAAGAAAAATGAAAATGCATGGACTGAATACCATCTCAATATATAAAGACTCTACTGTGTATAGAAAGAGACAACCTAAGTAGGATACCAAGGAGAAAAACACCCAGCCCAATGTACAAGGACAATCAAAATGAGAAGATGATGAGAAAGACACCGCCCCAAAATTCAACCAAAGACAGGCTTCCTGTCATTCCACAGACACTTAACAATCACTACAAAGACCTAAGAAGACTCAACAATCATCAAAACCTACCCAACAACCACCAAACCCAGCAAACAAGCAAAAATGGTTGATGTACGCGATTGTTCAAGGGAAAAGCGCATATGTACGCAGCTTTCAGAAGGACAACGCGTGTATATACACGTCTGTCAAGCAAAAACCCGCGTATAAGTGTCAAAAACACAACTAGGCTAAGGAGAAGGATGAAAGACTCAGACCCAGAGTGAACAGAGGTTGTTAAGCAATGATACGACAAGAAACACAATATGAACGAGAGCAATCTAAGGAGAAAAAACACTCCAAACCCCGAAAAATGAAGATTCAATCCCCAGTATGGTCGCCAATTTTGTTATAAGGAAAATCTCTCTATGGCTAGGAGAAAACCACAATAGACAGAAATGACTGCAGAAATCGACTATATTCTCAAGTATGTTATATAAACAAATATGCTAGAAAGACAAGATAAAAGGCCTACCTTGTCCAGACGTTCGGTGAAGTCCATCGTTGAGCACTTGACCCAAAACAACACACCTACAACTAGTCCTCGACAACCAAGCAAAGCAAGCATATGGTGACAATATATGAGGTTAGCACATTCAATAACATAATCCATTAACATTCATAAAAAATATGCCCATGGAATAATAATTCAAATATTTGAAAGATATCAATTAGATGAGAAAAAGAGTATTTCTATTAAGACGTAATCAACAGAAGTGAATAAGTTACAGACTTCCGTGTCGACATGGTTCGGAACCGAGAAACTAAGTTTCTTCCAGCTGGGCCTCCACCACTTCAATCCTCCACCAAAGGCAAGCTCATGTAAGAGAGACAATGGAGTTCTCACTCAATAAGGGAAGAGCTTGGGGGCTGAACACTGTGTTCAGACTTAAAGGATAAAGGGATGCAAACTCAATGTGAAGTGAATAATTCCTCCAGAGTAACTTTGCTCTCAAAGTTGAATTATTTCTCCTCTTTTCCATAGCTCGGAATTGGCCCATTTATAGCCTTCAAGTGGAACTGAAGGGCCAAGTCGGAGCGTTTCCAGTATATGGAAGGCCAAGGATCATTGATATCCTGTCGTGACATGGAAACCCGACACCATTTTTCATTTTTGGGCACATTTCCCGATGTACGCGGGTTGTAGTGGTGCAACCTGTGTATATGCATGTTGTATATTAGGCAAGGTGTGTATATGTGGAAAAAATGTATTTTTAGCTCTGGAATTTGCAAAAAGGGATGAAAAGTTTGCATAGGGAAATGGAAAAAGGTCTTCTATGCAATATTGCATAGGGTGAGGCAAATCTTGCTATAACACCTCCCCCTGATTTTAGTTCACAACACCATACACATGTACATGCATATTACAATGTTAGGCTCTCTAGCCTTTAATCAACATATAGGCTCTCTAGCCTAATATCACACATACATTTTATCCCACCACATACATACATAGGTACTCTGGCCCAAAAGAATATATACATAGGAAATACAACCCCAAAACATATATACATCAACACTTCAGCCCAAAACATGCACATTGATTTCATAGTTTAGTAACTCTTGCAGTAGTTACAACCAACAATATCTAGCATTTCTCTCGATCTGTACCACTTCCCTCTAGGCTCCAATTGTAGCATCTTTCATAATTTGTCAATTCCAACCAATAGGCTCTCATTCCCCTCAACCTACAACATCCAAGGAAGTGTACTATTTTATCTGACCCACGACCCCTCAGTTTGTACCACTTCCTTCCAAGGCTCCAACACAAGGTCAGATAGGAAGTCTCAGAGTTGTGGCTCTAGGAACTCCAACTATGATAATGGAATCTTCAAACTTTAAAATTGTTGTAGATTTTCCTCCTACATTGCATCTTCTAGCTCCCACTATGCTTATTCTGAGTTGTACAAGTCCACTGGAATCTACCTATTCAATGCCTTCATTCTTGAGTTATTCTATACAACCATCATGAAAACATACACGTTATATCCATTATCATAACATTTATATTTTCCACAGGAGTCCTCAACTCCACAATGCAATATTTATTCAAGAGTAAGTTTGTAACCATAACCAACTCTTATATGTGTGGTTATCTTGTACTTCGCAAAGCTGCATAGGGAAAAAATTCAACTCATTGTCCTTTTTTCGACACACCCTCATGATTCCAACCACCCTGCCATATGCATTCTTAAGTTGCCTCTTCCTTTCTATACTCACCTTGTAGGCTCAAGAATACCCTTCTCCGCTACACAATCCCTCGAGTGACCCATCATTTTCCAAGGTGATCTCATGCAAGGAGAGTTCCAACTTACTACTAGACTTCCCCTTGCAGTTTGTAACCTGTGGAAATCATAGGGTTCTAGTGTCCTAACAATTGACTTCTTCTAGAACTTTCTATCTTTAATAGCCATCATCTCAACTGTATCACACACATACAATCATCATGAGATATCATCATAGCAATTTCACTTATTAATTCAAATTGGTTTCATAAGGAAATTCAAATTTCCCAGTATGAGATTCATTCTCATAATGTTTTTCTCTTACAACAACAGGAATCGGTCTTCCTTATGGGNCAATCTCAAAAAACCTTCATTTAGGCCCTCAAAATGGCCTCGGAAGTTAAAACCTGCTAAAAATAGTAAATTGCCAAAATTGCCAGAAAACTGTTTTGAGCCAGTCGGAAAAGGTGGGTGGCCACCGATATCCACCTGGATCATTCTATCTCCCGCTATGCTTATTCTGATTTGTACAAGTCCACTGGAATCTACCTATTCGATGCCTTCATTCTTGAGTTATTCTATACAACCATCATGAAAACATACACGTTATATCCATTATCATAACATTTATATTTTCCACAGGAGTTCTCAACTCCACAATGCAAAATTTATTCAAGAGTAAGTTTGTAACCATAACCAACTCTTATATGTGTGGTTATCTTGTACTTCACAAAGTTGCATAGGGAAATAATTCAACTCATTGTCCTTTTTTCGACACACCCTCATGACTCCAACCACCCTGCCATATGCATTCTTAAGTTGCCTCTTCCTTTCTATACTCACCTTGTAGGCTCATGAATACCCTTCTCCACTACACAATCCCTTGTGTGATCCATCATTTTCCAAGGTGATCTCATGCAAGGAGAGTTCCAACTTACTACTAGACATCCCCTTGCAGTTTGTAACCTATGGAAATCATAGGGTTCTAGTGTCCTAACAATTGACTTCTTCTAGAACTTTCTATCTTTAATAGCCATCATCTCAACTGTATCACACATATACAATCATCATGCGATATCATCATAGCAATTTCACTTATTAATTCAAATTGGTTTCATAAGGAAATTCAAATTTCCCAGTATGAGGTTCATTCTCATAATGTTTTTCTCTTACAACAACAAGAATCAGTCTTCCTTATGGGCTTACACCATTGCCATATCCAAGACCATTCTTCCTACAATTTCTCAATTTTCATTCAACCAAACAAATTGTTAGTATCTCATGCACATTTACAATAGATCACAAAGTGATCTTAGAATTGCACACAATAACGATTAAATCACTTATGTCTATTAATCATATTTAATGGAATGAAACTATCATTCCATGTATATGAATTATATAGCACACCAATATTTTCATAATACAATCAGACATTACCAATAAATAGACCAATGTGCTAATACCCATGGCCACGTCTACACAATGCATCCTTGCATTGACTTTGGAATACCACATATATATGTCATGTATTCCATCATGGTGAGTTGGAAGGTCTAGCCAATGCCTTGAAACATCATCCAAAATATTCCCCATTTACTTTCTTGACCATTTGGATACCTTCCTCTTCGACTTATACACAATCACTAGAAGCATAATCCCTTAGTTCTATTTAATGTCGAGAAAGAGGTTGCAGTCCAAACATTGGTTATATAGGGGAATACCATTGAACACTTGTACGATGCTAAAGCCCTTCCATATCCAACCTCAACATGGCCTCACACATGCCTATCTCTATTGGCATTCATTGTTATAGTAGGAATATGTCTCTTGACTTGACTTGATTATGATCTCATAACCAATCATAACATAATATGCAATTGAATTTTATGTAGTTTTTTTCACACATTAACCAAAATTTGTATACTCAAGGCCCTCTTCCTTACACATCAATTCAACTGTTGAAATTTAACTAAGGGAACTCTTACCTCAAATTTCTTAAGCATTTATGCATCATAAGAAACCAAATGCATATTTGCATGGATGTTATCAATTTACTTGATGCTACCTAATCAGATGGTATTTTCTAGAAGCTCACATGCTCCCTTCACCAACCCCTTAATCAACATTCTTACCATCATCATGTGTCTTCATATGGATGGATGTCATATGTGACAACAACATTATCAACATCTCCAACCATGCTATAAACAATTTTCCTAGATACACA
>SNQJ01S0026927.1:33372-44792 GCA_010110895.2 Picea sitchensis
TTCTATCAAGGTTGCGATTTAAAACAACTCATAATTTTAACCACCAAAAAAAAAAAGTTTCTATTGTTAGCGTCACTTTTTGATTCAGGGATTGATTTTGGTGTGCTTAACCCAAAAATGTTGGTTTTTAGGACAAAGTTATTATTTTGAGGCCACAATTCTCGTTAAGTTGGTAATTATTTTGAATGGAGGAGCAATGTCTTACCTTGAAGGTGAACAAAGTTTCCCACACTATTTTCCTAGAAGTAAATGTTTTTTTTTTGTTTGCTAGCATCTCTGTTACCTGTGGAGCTAGTCTATGGTCTAAGAAACTGTGACCCAAGGACATCTAAGCCGTCAAAATCATCTTGGGATTGCTCTGGGATTGCACTTGGCTTAGGCCACACCAACCCTTAACATGAATGATTTTTTTTTGGTGTCTCCTCCTCACCACCACGAGTTTCAAACCTTGGCCACCTTACATAACGAAACCCTAGAAATCCAATTGCACTAGCATAATTTGAATAGAAGTAGATGATGGTTAATTATTATTGGGATTAAAAATATGTAATAAGATATATAATTAAGTTTTATTCTATACCAAATGATATCCACATGAGGGAAGGTCACTTGTATAATTTCCCTCATGGTAGGAAGGAAGTCAAGTTTTCACTTAAATTGACTTTAATTAAATTGGATGACACATTGGTTTAAATTCTATGCTTTAAAACTTTAGCATGATATGACTTTAGTTAGATAAACCCTTTAACATTAGGGTATTTTCTTTTCCAAAGAAAATTTTGTGAAATCTTTTTTGTCTACTTTTCCATGATTTGCAAAGGGTAAATAAGGTAAACTATTAGTGTCTAAGTTCCAAGCACCTAATCCCAAATGAATCAAAGGAGTTGAACTCATAACTTCCCCATCCTAAAAGAGAGATCTCATGTCTAAATCATGATTGTTTGAGCTAAACCTCAATGCTATTAACTATAGAACATATTTTTTCATTTTAACAATTCATTTTATTAAAAAATAATAATAAAATAATTATGAGTTTAGCCATTCATTTTTTACATAATTTTATATAATAAAGTAATTATGAGCTTATCATGAGTGCATGAACTCGTGTAATTAATAATGTATTTAGGAATGGATATTATGTAAGTGACATGACGTACATCCTTTCTCTCACCTACGAATTTTAACACTAGACCTTTGATTACATCATTCAAGTATGTTTTATCTTCATATTTTGTTGTGTATATTTACATGTATATATTGTGTTATTTTGTATGTTAGACACACCCAAGGAATAGCGAGGGATTGCAAAAAATGAAAAAGGAGTGGATGCATTCTAACATGTATATCAATACAAGACAATGTTGAGTCGAGATTGAGTACAATTATCTCCTGGTTGACTCTTTGGTTTTGGTTGGTCCCTATGTGCCTATTATGCCTGTCATCCTTTTGTTTTGTATGCTCTTGTGGTCTTATCTTCCTTTTGTTACAATTGCAGAACACAACTATTCTAAGCATTTTAAAAAGAAGGAATATCTTTCTTTTATTTGTGAGTTTAGACTTGGCCAATTATAGGGTCATTTGGCTATAGGTGTTTTGTTGAGTTTTTATACACGCCTCACATGTGTCTACATGCTAATTCAACTATAAGTTCCTTACAACTGTTCCTATTGTGACAACTATGTGCCCTTGTTCCAAGCATACATGACTTTTCACGCTGTGGACAACATGGAAACAATTATGCCTCTCACATGCTCAATATGGGTTTGTAGAATTGTAAAAACCATGAAATAGTTGTGTTTTTTTTTGTGTGCATGAGACCAAACAATATCTTTATGAGTTTACATATTCTCCAATACTTATTATTTTCATAAGTCATGAAGTTTGGGAATATATTTGTAATAATTTTTTTTTTTTTAAATCACTTATTCACATTAGTTAGCTTGAAAATGATCATCAAGGATAGCTTGAACTTACTTTTCCCAATATTTGATTTATGTGTGAGCAATGCTTTAGTCCATCTCTAATCAGTGAAGTCCCCAAGGCCCTTCACTTGTTTTTTTCAAGCTTCTCTTCACTGTGGCTTTGATACCATATTAGTTTTACACAAAAATGTAAATAAAAACACACAAGAATAATTATTTGATTATTAAGGGAAGCAATGCCTCAATAAATAATAAAAATGAGGGATTTTGTTGCATAAATCATGAATACCCAATCATATAATGACTATAATATCTTAATATTTTAATATTTATTAAAAAAAGACTCTACTTGAGTTTTTTTTACAACTTTGTTACATTACACAATACATTAAATGGAGCTTTTGGAGGAGGGGTAGGCCTAAGGTATGGGCCTAAGTTGATTCGCTGGTGGGGAAAAAAAAACAGGTTTCATAGAGTGCATAACAATCAAGGTCAAATATGTTTGAAAAGCTTAACTAGGCCAAGCCCACATACCTTTTGATGGGGGAGCAATTTTTGATTTTTCAGTAGCGCAGGATTTCTGCGATGAACTAGCGCTGAAGGGGGACGCACTTGGATGCGTCCTTGGTGTTTATGAAGTTGTCTCTATTCTCCCTATTTTTCAGCTCTTTAATCTCTTAGATATTTCATGGAGGTTTTTTTCTCTTGGTTTTAGCGTGGTTTCTTTTTAGCTTGCTTTAGTGGAGTGTTGCTGGCCTCTCCTTGTTTGGCCGTGATGGGTAGTTGGTTAGGTGGCTTTTTATCGTAGGTTGTTACTCCACTAAACCCTCTTGCTTTTACTTCTATTCTCGGTAAATGGTTCTGTCTGCTCAACGTTTTAATCCTATTTATTATTTTATCTGAGGTGGCTCCTCGTTTTACTCTCGACGTCTTTTCTGTTTATTGGTTTTTTAGTGGAGCCCAGGTGGTTGGCTTCATGGCCCATCCTAGGTTAGATGGTATTAACGCTGACGTCCAAGCCCTCATGGGAGAGGAGGATGAGGGGATTTGGCAAGCTGAGGGTCTTTTCAACTCTGTCGACTCTCTGAGCAACAATACTTCTACCTTAAAGACTTCACCTATTCCTCTTTCTTTCCATTCTGTGCTTCCTAAGATTATTTCTTCCACGGAACGTCTGCCTTCTGATAACTTGCCTAGTCTCTCTGATGTCCCCCAGAAAATCATCCTTACCCTCCTGCTTCTTTTCTAAGAGAGAATCCATCGCAGGACTCCTTTGATGCCCTTAGTGGCAAAGAGAATAAGAGTCACCAACGTAGGGGTGGTCGTTGTTTGTGGAGGCCAAACAAAGTGGTTCGTAAAATGGTTTTAGGCTTGGATATCTGTCTGGCTGAGAATTATAGATTGTCCATTTGCGGTCTGGTGGGGCGACTATTGTACAAAAACTTGTGTAAATTGTCGCTTCCCCTGTGGGTTGAACATGTATGGAAGCCTCTCCTAGGTTATGCCCCTGAATTCTTGCCTTCAACAAAAGGGTGGTTTGGTTTCTTATGTCGCTCACTAGAAGATGCTACTCGCTTACTGGAAAGAAATTGGATTATTGGCGGGAGTAGTCTAATGTTGAAACGTTGGCGGGTCACTTTCGATCCCCAAACATAGTATTTTCATCTCAGACATCTTTGGGTTCTTTTGCCTGGTTTACCATGGCATTTCTGGAATCCTGTTGCTTTGCAAGCTATCGCGAATTCCTTGGGGTCTTTCATTGCAGTTGATGAGCCTGCGCTCTCAGCAAGGTCATGAAAAATGGAAAAAGTGTTAGTCGCCATGGACATACACTCAGGCCTTCTTGAAGTACTTGAAATTGAATGGAGAGGTAGAAGTATTCGACAATGTTTGGACTATCTTGGTTTACCTTTTAGATGTACTTTCTGCAGAAGTACAGGCCACCTGAGACGAGACTGTAATGGATTTAAAGAGGAGGAGGAGGAAACTAAAGATTTTTCTCTTTACCAGCCTTCACCTGAATTGTCTTCGGGAACAGACTTTTCCGGCCTAGGCTCCTTTCAGTTTCCACAAGATGATCCAAAACTGACAGTATTGGAAGACTAGATGTCACGGGTAAGATAAAAAATCTCTGCCCTTTTCTTTTTTCTTCCTTGACTCAACTTGAAATCGATGCTTTGGAGGCATTGGCTTGGTTAAAAAGTCAAACGAATGGTGTTGATGAGTCATCTCTTGCGGAACTTAGCTCTCTTATAAAGTCTAGTATTGCTTTGGAAAAAGGAAAAAAACCTTTCCACCTTTCGACTGGTATTTCTCCTCCCAATGACCCGAATCCCTCCACCTTTGTTCCCTCCTCACCTGTCCTATCTGTCTCTTCGTCGACACCCAATCTTTTTTCATATCTTCCTTGTTCACCTATTGTTGAGTCACCAGTTCTCTCGGGTTACAAAGAACCGGAGGATGACGAGCCTACCCTTCATGTTGTTTTGGATTCACTTTTACCCTTTATAAGGGACCCCAGTTCCTCGGTCAATATTCCTACCTACCTTGGAAATTCCATTTTGAACCCCGGTGACTCTTTGGGTGAGTCTAGTAACTCATTTCCACCGAGCGCTGGTGCTGGAAAAGACTTTGCTTGGTCTAAGGGCATAGGGATTGATTATTCCCTTGTTAAAACAAGGAATTCTAGGAAAAAGGCTATTGTGGAGATCTCTTCGACTATAGAATCAAAACTTTCCACTGATAGTGGGGCACTTAGAGCAATGAAGGCCCTTACTCGTGCCAAATGATGATCTTGCTCTCTCTTAATCTTAGAGGGACCAAAGGCACCCTAAAAGAAACCTCCTTTCGAAGGGTTATGGAAAAAACCCTCCCTCATATTGTATTTATTCAAGAAACTCTTGTCTCGGCTCAAAAATCCAGATCATTTATGCAAACCTTTCGTCCAAATTGGTTATGCATTGCTGTGAACTCTTTTGGAACTTCGAGTGGTTTGTTGGCATCATGGGATCCATGTCCTTTCATGTTGGTTCCTTCCCTCACTATCGGTGGACTCTTATTGACAGGTACATGCTTATCTAACAATAAGGAGATTGCTTTGCTTAACTACTATGGACCGTGCATGGAAAAAAGAAGGTTCTATAATTTAGTGGCAAACTCTGGGATATTAAATAAAAAAAAACTTATCTTAGCATGGGACCTAAATATTACTTTGGCATCGGCTGAAACTTGGGGCGGATTTGCTATAGCGGGGTCATCAGAAGATTTTTATAAGCTACTCTTTCAGAACAAAAGTCTTATTGATATCGAGCTGGTAAAAGTAGTTCCTACTTGGAGAAACGGTTGGTCTGGTACAAATGCTATTTGGAAACGTCTTGAAAGATTTCTTGTGCCTGAAGATATGCTCTCAAGTACTGACCATTATAAATCGTGGGTGGAATACCCTTATGTCTCAGACCATGCACCAGTGCTAATACAACTGGATTTCTCACCATTATTCAGAGCCTACCCTTTCAAATTCAACTTTCTTTGGTTGATGGAACATGATTTCTCGGAGATAGTTCACAACCTCTGGACTGATCAAAAGTTCTTAAATGAAAGCAACAAACAGAAATGTTTGGTTTGGAAACTTAAAGAGTTAAAGGTCTGTACAAAGAATTGGATAAAGGATTGTAAATTAAAGGAAATATCCCACCTTAAGCAGATAGATCGGGATATAAAACATCTACTCCAACCTGACTCTGGAGTCATGAGAACTGCACAGGAGGAATACAAATTAAAAGAGCTTGAACTTCGCAGAAATAAATATTTAAAAAGGAAAGACGAACTCTGGCGCCAAAGAAGCCGTGCCATTTGGATTAAGAGTGGTGATAGTAATACCAAGTTCTTCCACTGTTTTGCAAATTTTAGAAGAAACAAAAAAATTGCATGGGAAATAAAAGACAATTTTGGAAATGTCCATAGAGGTCAAGAAACTCTTAAGTCTGAAGCTACAAATTATTTTAAATCTTTTTTCAAAGCTCAGGATCCTTTACAGACAGTGGAATAGGTGAAAGTTGTTAGCCTCTACAACAATTTCATCACTGAGGAAGAAGCAATAACTTTATTTCTCCCTATGGAGTCAAATGAATTGAAAGCAGTTATCTCTTTCTTTAAGCGCGATAAGATCTCGGGGCCTGATGGGTGGACGGTTGAGTTTTTCTCTCACTTCTTCAACCTGGTAGGTGGCGATCTCTTGGAAATGGTGGAAGAAACAAGAACTAGAGGTATAAACGTAGGTGGCCTTAACTCTACTTTTTTGGCCTTAATTCCAAAAGTAAATAATCCTCAGACTTTTGGTGATTATAGGCCAATCTCATTATGTAATCTTTGTTATAAAATAATCACTAAGATTATAGCAAACATGTTGAAACCTTTTCTTTCGAAGTCATTGTCCGAAGAGCAGCTGGGTTTTTTGAAGGGCCGCCACATTCAGGATGTTATCGGTACGGTCCACGAATGTATTCACGGTATAAAAAAAAGAGAGTTTAAAATCTCTGGTACTAAAATTGGATCTACAAAAGGCTTATGATTGTATCAATTGGGACATGTTAAGGATGATTATGATTCAGATTGGTCTAAGTGTTGACATGACAAAGTGGATAATGAGTTGCATCAGTTCATCGACATTTGTCGTTTTTCTAAATGGGGAGGCCACTGATTTCTTCAAAAGTGGTAGAGGACTTAGCCAAGGTTGTCCCTTATCGTCTCTTTTATTTATATTGTTCATGGAGGGGCTCAGTCTCCTACTAAAAGAGGGTCAAAACAAAGGCTTGCTGACAGGTATTAAAGTATCCAGGACTTTAAGAATTCTACACATATTGTTTCTAGATGGTGTTGTTATTATGTCTAATGCTACTTTAAATGAATGGTGGGAGATAGACAAGATTGTTAAACTTTTATGTTTAGCATCTGGTTTATTAGTTAATTTACAAAAATCAACGATGCTCCATGAAGGCCTTTCGAATCAGGAGCTGGATCCTTTCAAGCGTTTCCTTCCTTTTTGTTTCACTGACCTTTTTGTTGGTTTCAAATATCTTGGGTATCATTTGAAAATAGGGATTCAACAAATAGAAGACTAGAACTGGATGCTACAGAAATTTGAAAGAAAGATTGGGAATTGGTGTTACAGATGGTTGACATTGGGGGGCCGCCTAACTCTTCTAAAATATGTTTTAGAATGCCAGCCTGTATACTGGATGTCACTTGAGATTATTCCAACTATTGTTTTAAATAACCCGAGAAAGATTATGTTCAATTTCCTTTGCAAAGGAAATTCCGATTCAAAATCTTTTCATCTATGGAAGTGGAAAAGTCTAACCTTACCAAAGTATTATGGGGGATGGGGTTTGAGGAATTTATTTGACTTCAACAAGGCATTGGCAACGCACACTCTTTGGCGAGTCCTAAGGTATGAGGGTATATGACATAAAGTTATAATTGATAAATATTTACCTCATACTACGATAAAAAATTGGTCCAGGTCTCCTTACTTCATCTATTTGTCGGCATCCATATTCTAGAGAGGACTTCTAAAGACAATCCACTTGATTACACATTGGCTAATTTGGTCTCTGGGATTGGGTCACCTCATCGATATTGGTAAAGATATCATCTTGGGCATGGGTAAAATGTCTATCCTTTCTCCTTCACTTATCTCTACTTTAAAAGATCGAAATATCAATTTGCTTCATCAGGCTAGAAGTTTCGTTGACAACTAGTCTACATCTTTGTGGATTTCGAGCGCGGAGTTAAATCTAAATGATGATTTGGGAATGGAGTGGAATAATTTCCGGAGAAACCTTATTGAATCCGGAGCTTTTAAATCCAAGATAGAGAATACGAAATTATCTAGACTGGGGGTGACAACTCTGGTTTAATTATTGTTAAGAACATTTGTCAGTTCATTTTATCAACACAGGGATTAAAAAATATTCGGGGATGTCGGGAAACTTTCTGGAAATGGAACCTTCAACTCAATATTAAGTGTTTTCTCTGGTTAGCGGTCGAGAAAAAAATCTTGACCTGGGACAATTTAAAGTTGCAAGGATGGGAAGGACCATCGCGATGCTATCTCTGCAAGAAAGAAATTGAAAACACGGATCATATTTTTATCCATTGTGTCTTTACAAAACCAGTATGGGAAATATTGGCAGTGCTTCTAAACTTCAAATTGTGTTGGAAGGGGAATAATTTATCAGATTGTATGCATTCCTGGGTTAGCGATAAAACGGTTCCATTATTGGTTGCAGCGCATACTTGTTGGTTCACATGGATTGAAAGAAATTTATCGATCTTTGAAGAAAAGACTCCTTCAATACACTCAGTGATCCCAAAGATCTTAGGCCTTCTTAGTAATGGAAAGAAAGTTCATAATTTACTACTCACCCGCTCTATAACGATCCAATCAAAGAGGGATATTATTACTGCTTGGTTCGATGGAGCTGCCCAGATGAATGGTCAAAAATGTGGAGCTGGTGGCATCATAAAGACCCCAAACTTGCTTGCATACAAATGGTTATTAAATTGTGGAAAAGGCACAAATAATAGAGTAGAATTATTGGGTGTTTGGGTGTCCCTCGAACTGGCACTTCATCTATCCTTTCGGAGAATTCAAATCCTGGGGGACTCTAAAGTCATAATTGATTGGCTGAATGACAGAGCCAGATTCAAATTGAGCTCATTGGAAGGATGGAAGGACAAAATAAAAGAATTGATCAAATCCTTTCAAGATATTAGCTTTGATCATGTTTATAGAGAGTTTAACATAGAAGCTGGTAATCTTTCAAAGTTGGCACTGAAGGAACCTATTGGCAGAATCATCTTTTCATAGTGGATAAATGGGGATGAAGGACCCAAAAATTTTCTTAGTCTTTACTAATCACTCTGTTAGTGGTCCTTTAGGTGCTCTCATGGCAGGTTCTCATTTCTCAGGACAACTTGATTCTTGGAGATCTTTTTTTCTTGAAATCTCAGTTTATAGCTATGGAGATCCAATCATCTTTTTTGTGTTCAAAAGATGTTTTTTTTAATCTTTGTAACGAGATTATATATTCCCCTGTTATTGCTTTTTTTGGGGACTATCCAGCACATGTTATCGATCCTTGTCGATGGATCTGATATGTAAACAAATTATATCATCTTAATATAATTGAGTAAATTTTCTATTGGAAAAAAATGTCAAATATGTCTAAAGAAGAGGTGGGTAAGCCTTTACTTTAACTTCCAACCCTATCCTCTTACTTATGGAGCCACACCTACTAGACTTGTGGTATTACCACCAAGATCCACATACCAATTGCTTCCTTTCATGCCTTTTTCTCCAACCCCGTCTCTTTCAACACTTTTTTATTTCCCTTCTACATGAAATCTAAAATCCATGATATTTTTAGAATCTGATTTTGAACAACCTTATAAATTATGCTTTAAGACCATATGAGAGCTTAAATTATTTCTACAAAGAAATAGAGAGATAACTAAGCATGAGGATAGATTCAATGTATATCTAAGTTTATATATGATCATTATATATAACTACATAGATTGGTTTGTTAATTTTGTAGAAGGTAGAACTATATTTGACTATGTGGTGTTTGGTGTTGGAAATGAGTATTTTGTGGGAGGAGAAATCAATATCCAAAATAAAATGAAGGGAAAAACATTGCACATTGTGCATGCATACTTTATATATTCTTGGATTGGAGAAAAAAATAATTTTAGTGAGTGACTTTACAAAGAATAGTCCACATTTGGATGTCACTTTCCATGATGTGATATGTTTTGTAATACACAAAGGAAACATGATGATGAGTATGATCGAAGTGAAGGGGTAAGGCCTTTGCATGTTTGTTGACAATTAAGGGGTAAGTTGCATGCTTTAATAGCTAACAATGGATGAGACAACGATACAATTTGGAATCAAAGGTATGGTCAATTGAAATTTCATTATTATTCTCTATTGACAGAAGGAAAAATGGTATGGGGTAAGGCCTTTGCAAGTTGGTTGAAAATTAAGGGGTAAGTTGCATGCTTTAATAGCTAACAATAGATGAGACAACGACACAATTTGGAATCAAAGGTATGGTCAATTGAAATTTCATTATTATTCTCTATTGACAGAAGGAAAAATGGTTTTGGGTCTATTAGAGATTAAAGCAATGAGAGAGGAGGATTTGTGCAAAGACAATCTTATAGGAAAACAACATTGGTTAGCATTCGATGAAGGCAAGGCTTTAGCCTTGGGGAGAAAACATTGTTCTTGAATTGGTCCATGTTTACATAGGTGGTCCAATGAGGGATATTTTAGTGTCCAATGTCAAGTATTTTATATTGTTTGTATATGATTTTTAAAGGAAAATGTGGGTTTACTTCCTAAAACAAATAGATATTCCTATTGAATTTAAAAGTTTCAAAATGATGGTTAAAAAGGAGACTAGTAGAAGTGTGAAAATGCCCCAAATAGAGAAGGGAGATTTTTGCTCCAATGATTTTTTTGAAATTTGTAAAATGGATGGAATTCAATGTCAATATACCACTCAGTATACTTAATAGAATGAGTACTTAATCACATAGTAGTAGAGATGATGAGATTCATGTTGGAGCATAAGGTGGTGCCTAATAAGTATTGGAAAGAACTGATACACATTGCAATGCACTAGCTTAATAGATTTCCCACAAAGGCGATGCTACTCTTTGAGAGGCTTGGTCCAAAAGAATGGCTCAAGTTAGCCTTATACAGTTTGTGGCCTTGTTGCATATGTTTTAAACCTAGAAGAAAAGTATGAAATAATGTTTACATGTTATAGTTAACAACACAAGGTCTATAGATTGAATGATATTGTTACTAATAAGGGGACTTTCTGTGGCGATATGATTATTAATGAAGTGAATGATGCTTTCAATCGGTTTCAGATCAAAAACCTATATGAACATTAGCGATGAGGGTTGTGTTATGGTTGAAAAATCAGCCACGATGCATGAAAATAACATATTAGAGAAAGGGAAGTCCACAAAAACTAATATACCAAAATAATTCAATAAAAGAGAATTTGAAAAAATGACAGAAATCAGGTAGATAGTAGCATTAATTTGGAGGGGAAGAGAGGAAAAAGGCCCAAATGGTACTACTGAATTTTAGCGGATGTATGATTGGAGGAGCTTCCTCAACCAAGAGAAAAATGGCTTAAGTCGCATGCAATAGAGGGAAGGAAAACAACAACTCTAGTTTTATTTATCCATTGTTGTTTATGAAAAGAAAATTCTCATCAAGGGTAAAACAACTTTTATATCTAATCAAGATGGTGCTTCTACTGTGAAGCAATACAAGAACATCACTTGTTTGTCCTACCAAGGTGTGGAAGAGGTGAGTTCAATGGGAAAAACAAATATACTCTAAGTGTAGAAGGGCTAAATCCTTTACCACATTGATCCTCATTTGGTTAGTGATTTGATGGTTAAACA